>RQOL01000627.1:0-184235 GCA_013076295.1 Sanderia malayensis | reverse complement strand
TACATGAAAGAATGGAGAAATTTTTCAAGATGCAGTTCAGTGAACTCTTGGACAGAAGAGACTATGACCCACACAATATGATTGATCGCAACTTGCTCTCTTTTATTTTTATACCTGTAATACAGAGAGAATGTGACAAGTTTGCTACTTTATGGAACACTCATAGGATTAGAAAGCAAGAAGGCTTAGAGCTTTCAACTGGTATCCCCCAACACATGTACGATTTTCATGAAACATATGGTGCTTCCATGGAGGGTTACACTTTGATGAAAGAAGAAATTCAGAAGGTTGCGGAGTTGTCTGGAGTCTTAGATGCAGAGCTAGACTTTCTTGACCCTGACCTAAGAGAAGACCTTGAAGAAACTCTGCCCAACCCAGGCACCATTGAATCAAACATGGTTGCAGAAGCATTTCGATTTCTCAAAAGAACCATTCAGTCAACATAATTCTTTAAAATGACTATTCAAGAAGAAAGAAGATCAAATGGTATTTCTGCATCTAATAGCTAAATCGTGTAAATCAATATATACTGACATTAATAACTGATAAAAATTTATTTGTTTTTTGTTCAATTTCCGTTTTTCAGTCAGTTTCATAAATAAAATTTTTGTGCTCCAAGATACCCATGTATAGTTGAACTGCAGACACTATGTTCACCATAAAAGCAATACCGCTTTGTTCTCCCTGATTTAACTTAACAAACTATACCTATTGTAACTAAAAACATAACAACTGTAAAACTATAACTCAGTAAAACTTAACATATTAGCTTCTAACATAACTAAGGTTCCATGCCTGTTGTAGCTTGTAACATAACAATCATTCATAACTTTTTGTTTTTGATTCCAAACTTGTGTTTGTTGCTGGCAGGTTGAGCATATTAAAAAACTTATTGCACTTATTTCCACAAGAAAATGCATCAGTTGCAATCATGGAGAGATTCCCAGCACAGAAATTTGTCTCCTCAGAGCCTTCACTGTCATGCAATACACTAGATGCGATCTCAGGATCAAACAATTCATACATACAGCCTTGCAGGTCAAGCACCATAAGTTCATTCTTGCTTTCTATATAGGAAAAATGACATAGACATTTTGCTTTCTGGTACACCTCCTCATAATCTTTTGAGGCTGTACCAATTAAACCGTTATTGTTCACATCTTTTTGAAAAACTCCTGGTATATATTTTTCCACAGTCATATGGACATCATTGTCTTGGGCATAATAAATGGTGTGATACTGAAATGTGGGGCCAAAATCTTCTGGTGCTTTGCGTGCCATTTTCATATCCATTTCTTTGGCAGCAGCATGCATTTGCACCTGTGTTCCTCCACTGAAAGCTTTAGAAACTGTATGACCATGTATGACAAATTTCCAACGAATTAAGGAGTGATGTCCATCCATGTGCCACAATGAGTTGGGCCATGGAACATAATATGTCCTGCGAGTGACCAGTGTGCGCCAACGTAATGCAACATTGGTTGGATTGATCCTGTTGAGACTGGCACGAACACACCTTCTTTGAACTAGGAGCCCTTTAGAACGCAAATATCCTGACATATATGGCTCTCCAGTTGCATTTCCATGCCGCGACATAAAATCAAGCAACGACTGATCAATCTCTTCATCAGAGACATCACTGAAGTGCTGTAAATTGTGAAGGTTATATTCCTCAAGTCTCCGATAAACTGTCCAGCGAGATGCCCCAAAAGCACGCGAGATCTTGGACAATGTAAACCAAGGCATCAGAGTTCTTCATAAGAATGCATTTTTATCAAGTATTGAAAGCTTATTTTCAGGTTTGAATTTTGCTACAAACGGGCAGCCATGCTAGCACAAGCAGTGAAAATTTTAGTTTTGGCTTAGACCAAGTGGTAACTTTAATTTTGCTTGCTGTGATAATCTTGAAAGGGGCTATGAAGTACTGTTCTTCCCTAAGTGTATTGTATTGTACTACTGTTTCAGTCAACATAGACTAGCTCTTCCCAAAATTTATGATCCTTTTTGTTGTAAGGACAGCCATTAATTGACTTCTTTTATCCTCTGCAAATTGCTGGTCAGACAAAACATTTCGAAAATCATTTATTTCAATATCTGGTTGGCCAAGGAATTGTTCATAGTCATTGTCTTGTTGCAGAATGAAGTTGTGGAGTGTATAACTTTCGTGTATCGTGATATAATAAGTTTCTTTATCTTTCCATCAGTTCTATAATCTATTTCATCAAATTTTGCCGTGTGTTTGCTTTTAGCAAGATAATTATAGATTATTTTTGTACTTACTACTTGTGTTTTTGTCAAAGACAAGTTAAAAAATTGCCCAAATAGAAATTGTTTGGTTGACATAACCATGGAGTTCTTGTTATAAATTATATATCTTGGTGATTACATTGCAACCTAAGGCAAGGTATATATTATTGACAAAGTCAAACAATATGATCAAAACCAGAACACAAGTATGAAGCCCAAAATCATGCTGGAAAGTTTTTTCTTCAAATTCACATTGAGCTTGTGAAATCTTCGATCTCTGGACATTAATGTTTACACTCCTGGAAGGGATTTTCTAGTTTTCTACACAGCTATGACCATAACTACACTTGCAATATTACCAAAATATGAGCTGCTGCTTTAAATACCAGATAAGACCAATAGGGTTATTTTCATGCATTTTTCTGAAAATCGCACCTTTGGAGCAGTGAAAAGAGGTGTTAATGAGCGAATTCAAAATTGAAAAAGTGCAGTACTTGTGTTTACGTCAAAAACTACCCAGAAATGAAATAAAAAAATATGGTGAGAGTAGCCCTTTAAGGTCGACATATTTAAGTTGTGGAAATCTTCCTTTCAATAGGGCAAATGCCCTTTCAATGATATTTCGTGTTGCAGAATGTTTGTAATTATATGTTCTATCGTCTTTCGATAGATACCCATTGTCTTTAAAAGGTGTCATCAGCCAGGAGTCTAGGGGGTAAGCAGCATTACCCAACAAATGGGAGTTTGGGAAAAAATCATTTCTCTCTTGCATAATTGATGAAAAGATATCTGAATTTCTCAGAACTCTAGAATTGTGAACTGATCCAGGCCATCCGACAAAACAGTTTAAGAACATCATCTTATCATCACAAACACCTGGCAAGATAGCTGAGTGGAATCCTCTTCTGTTGACATAGTTTTCTGGACAGAAAGTGGGTGCTTTAATTGGGATGTGACACCCATCACTGGCTCCAATAACCTGAGGGAACCCCTTCATGTCCAAAAAACCTTCAATCACTTGATCTGCGTGTCTACCAGTTGGCCAGGATATGAAAGTAGGTGTTAAATTGTTTTTTATTGATCGCATGATTCTTCGAATGCAGTTCAACACAGAGCTTTCTACTTGGTTCAATCTGTCTGAAACAGCTCATAGGGTTTCTGGATTTGCAAGAAACCACAGGAAGATTAGCAGCTGTTTCGAAACAGGAACAGGCTCTCTACCTCCAGTATTTGTAATAGAAAACTCTTCTAACGGACTGAAGAGCTGTGTTAGCTCCTCAAATGCTGTCCTTTGTTAACCTGAAGTGGGACTTACAAATTGTTGTAACTGTGACTGTGCGTTGTAACAAAATCGTTGTAACTGTGAACAATTTCTTTGAAATAATTTTTGATCCTGGCTCCTGGTGTACGCTCTGACGGGTTCCAATTATTATAGCAATTAGCTCGGTAAGAATGTCAGTTTTCAGTTGAAGAAAAACATCAATTTCCTCTTGTTCGATAGGTTCAAGGATGATGTACGTTAAAATACATGCTTTATTGAAAAGAAGAGCAACTGGCGAACTTTCACTGCAGTCCGTACAGTCCATACCCGCCATGTTTTTTTGCAATGTAAACAAACCTCAATTCCGAATACCTGAGTCGCTGCTAGGCAACATAACCTCGCTTGGGAAACAAGCATTCAAAAATTCGAAAAAATCAGAAGTCTGTAGATTTCAGAATTCTCATTCCTTTGGCTTTTGGTTTTTGCAGCCTGCGAAGTTTACCGGTTTCAGAGTTCAGAAGATTTAAATTCCAAAAGAATACGCCCTAAGTTTAGGACAGAAGATTGTTTATGATAACTTTACAATCTTTTTAACACAATGTGACATAAAAGCACGAGAGGTCCTAACCCTTGGACTTGCAACAAGTCTCACTCTCTTTGGGCCCGAAAAGAAAGTTCAGTGGTAGGGAGAGTTTGGAGAGTGAGAGTTGTAATACTCGTCCATCAGAGCGAGGCTATGCATCTGATTGTCGTGCATCAACGTCAGGGGGTAAAGGGTCACTTTCCCTCTTTCACTTCTTCTTGCTCTTGCTTGCTTCTCTCTCTTAAAGTGAGTAATGGCGGCCGGAACCACGAGCACACCACAGCCGCTTGGCGAAAACTACAAAATTGTGGAATACTTGTCTCCAAGCTGCCAAGATATATGCATTTTATGTCTTCAAGATGGGACGGAGATTTCAAAAAAGCCCAACAACATGAAAATTTGAGTCTAGAATGTAGAGAAAAGAGCTGTGACAAAAGCTGGCGAATCTCTCCAACATTATCTTGGTGTCACGCTGAACTCTCTGGACTTCAAAATCATCTGTAAAAATTGTAACCGTCAAGTTCATTCTGCACTTGAAAATATTCAGAACAGGAGGCAGTCATTCGAAGAAGGACGTTTGAGGAGTTCGAGTTTTGTAAGAAAAAGCATGAAGAGGTTATCAAGTCCCAGCCCTATTCAATTACAACAGGACAATAAAGTGACTCGCAGGAAACCACCAAAGAAGAGACACAGACTAAATTTCGAAGACCAGAGTCAGAGTGTCCAGGAAAAAGAACATGATCCAACTGCAAGTGCTTCCATTGCAGGCAAAGTACCGGTAGCTAATGTAATTTAGAGTGTATTATTGTATTTGGTTATTTCTGTTTTTTTATCTCATAGCTAGTATCTTGCACCATGCATGGCTATTTAGCTGCTATGCAAGCAGGGCCGATACCAGCCTATGATTTATAGGGGCAAACATAATTGAGCCTCCTATTGCTCTGATTCAGTGGTTACTTGATGGTTTCTGTCAAATGTTTATAAATGTTTGAAAAAATAATTTTTTATATTTTCACAGGAAAATTGCCCATGCTTGACAACATTGCCAAAGCTGTATGTTTCATGTGTTCAAAATATGATGACCAAGAATTTAGCAGCTATAGCACACTGCATTTGGGCTGATACACAGCTGAAAGAAGAAATGCAAAAGCTCCTGTATCAAGAAATCAATTTGGAGTTGAAAAATTTGTGTTCAAGTTCAGGCACAATCTTCAGGGCAGACAATGATTCATTGGACAAAAAGATTGATTTTGAAGCCCAGGAAAAAGAACTGTGGGTCAAATGCCCAACTTTGCTGGAGTTATTTTTTCTGCTGGGCGTATTAAGAGAAACCTGAAGCGGAATAAGATGAAAACAGAAGATAAGATCAGGCCAAGAATATTAACAGCTGTAGGTAAACTCCTTCACTCTCGCAGTCAAAGAATGAATTTGCATCAATTGCTTCATTCCCTTATTTTGCGAAGAGCAGGTGCAAATAAAATTGCTTTTGCAAGACTGAATGCATTATCAGTTACACTATCATATCCTGATACCCTTAATAAACAATCAGCACTGGGTGTTGGCTTTGATATTAGTGTACGTGAATGGATGGAAAAAGTTGCTAAAGAAAAGGCATATTCAGACTGGGAAATCATTGCAATGGATGATGGGAATGCCAGTGAAGAGGAACCCAAGATTAGCCCTTGTAATACATTCAGACTTCTAGGGGACAATTGTGATTTGCGAAGCAAGTGTCGATCAACAACAAGAACAAAGGCAGGCACTCATAAACACCTTTTCATTAACCTTGCAATACATAATACTATTTCTGGTGATATTGACACGCAATATGGTTACCAACCTGAGAAGAGTTATTGTCCGTCATTGTTTTTGCCAAATATGGAGGACAATCGACATATTTGAGATGAATTCAAAGTGATAATTGGACGCATCATCAAAAAGTATGTGAAGGAGATGGATTGGCTTGATAATTTTGTTTCAGATCATACCCCACATGAAAACTCAAAGCTTACGAGTCAGAAATCTGAAATTGTAAGTTATGGCACAAATTAAGGTTGAAATTTGTATGACTTGAGGTTGCTCTTATATTGACCAACTATCTTCCCATTCCACACAATAAACTATACAACTTCTTTCTGGAAAATGTAGTACATTTGAAAATATAATTTATCCCACTATGTACTTGAGCAAAAGGTAACATTCTGAAAGTTTACAAAAATTCTTATTTCCATTTTCTTTCAAGGTAAGCTTGGGCGTGTTGGAGCTCAATGAAAATGACAGCCATGATATCATCTCTATAATCGAACATCTTCAAAGCTATGTACCAATTACCTCAGCTGGAGATCAAGTTGCAACTTTAAGTTGTGGTGATTTGTTGACATTGGAAAGAGAATTGCATGCCCAGGATGATCGATGCAATTCCAGGAACCCCAAAGCATGCCTGCAAGGTCTAATGCCATGCATGGAAGATTTTCACACCTTTGGGAATTTCTTGGCGGTAAGTCATGCCAAAAAGCAATCAAATTTTTGAGCCAGTTGCACCCCTGATTAAGAGTTAAACAAAACGAGAAAATTTTAGCACACTTAGGCCTTTCTGACTTGTCATTATCAGAGTGTGACTTGAAACAAAACTATTCTAAGTACCTTATCTATCAATAGCTTGTTAAATATTCATTATATTTTTTATATTTTTATTTGTAATATCATGCTAGGTGGTATGGCGAATTCTATTGGATAAAAACAGTGCAAGCGATTTGGGACATTATATCAAGCCAAGAACTTCTTAAATGCTGTGAACATGCCACTTAATCCTATGGAGGACCCAGACGCAAGCTATGATCTCTTGGCTAGCTATACAGATGCTCTTGTCCTTTCATGCTATGATGCTGTAAAAGCACATCTCCCAAAGTTCCCTTGCCTCCCCATTGAACGAAACGCTGTCAAAGAAAAGCTACTAAATGACATTGTTGATAATTTTGCACTTCCTCAAATACCCGACTTTGGTAGTGCTGGTGGTTACAACTGCCAGTACTGTAGTAAAAGTTACAAAAAAGCAAAATATCTTCGCAACCACCTACAAGCAAAGCATAACATTCCAGGATTAAAGAAGAAAGAATCAAGTGAGAATGATGATTCAATTTACAACTACTCTCGTAATGCATTAGCATTGGGATTGCTAGCGAAAGACTTCGTAGATGCAAGGAAACATGGCGATGGGCAGCGCATAATCCGCCTGTACAAAGTACTTCTCCTCTTTTTCAAATTAGAAGCAAAGCACAAATATTCATTCTATTGTCTATTCACATTGGCCCAAGTCCACTATCTGTTATCCCCCAAACTCGCATATGAGCTAGTTTGGAATCGGACAAACAACAGCCAAGGTAAAATTGATACCAATGTTGAAAATGACAGAACTGTTGAGCATCATGTCAAGACATTCAAAATGGATTGCAAGGACTTTCAGGGCAAAGTTTCATCTAAAAGTATAAAAGGAGCCATAGTAGGGTTGAAATTTACGGTCCCCGTGACAACTTTTAGTAGACCTTGTTTTGAAGATTGATTTCGGTACTTTAAAGTATGCCCTACAAAATGAGCCTGGGTACATTTTGAATTTGGATGGGCATTGCCCGGAAATGACGTCACAACATTGGCACTTGAAAAATCTGTTTTACGGTCATAACTTGAGACTGGGAAGTCAAATTCATCAAAGTGATACACCATTCCATTCCTCATGTGAAAAGCTTTCGATTGATGTAAATTAAATCACATTTTGCTGATGTCAGCAAATTATGCTATGACGTCAGCAAAAGTAGATGACATCACAGATAGGAAAGTGAAAATACAGTTCTTATAATACCAGGACCGTTTCAAAAACTAACGTGGCTATAAGCCTTAGCTATGATCTTAATATTCCAACTTTATCTTTAAAATTTCCATCAATTTGCCATATCAATGCACTTGCATATCAATCTAGTCATGTCAAGGAATCACAAAGATTCAAAATTTCCGTATGAAATTGATATTTAACAATGTCTATGTCACCTGTGATTGAGAAATTTTGTTTTAAGTGCATTATTTTATTCTCATAGCTGCTTTTATGTAAATAATACTTTGTTCATGAAAATACGATCCCTTGGTTGAAAATATTCAATCCTAAATCTGTCTAACTTGTGCTTTGATTACTGTGAGATGAAACTTTGCTGGTAGCTAATGTCGGAGCAAGTTTTGAAAGCAAAGCCAGAAAGCGCTGCAAAAAGGCACAAGGTGTCACTTGGGGTATGTCTTGCTTGCAAGGACGACTGCTTTGATTCAAAAGAAGAGAGAAAAGACATCCGAGCTTGGAAGGATCTCAAGGGTGTCGCTGAGAAATGGATGGGATTAGATCCATACGGAAGTATTTACCAAGAAACTTACTGGGAAAGCGGACCCGAAGGTCATTTTATTCATAAGACATGTAGATTAAAGCTTGGAGATTCCAAAAGACTCGAAAGTGCCTTGTTAAGAAAAAGACAACAAGAAGAATCTCCAGAGAGGGCACAGTCAAATGATTTCATGCCAGGTTCAGAATTTCCAGCAAACATATCTTCTGTTCATAGACGGTCACAGACAGGGAATTTACATGATAATAACCTGTGCATATTTTGCATGAAAGGATCGTGACAGGAAAACCTCATCGTGACAGGAAAACCTCAAATTTGCATCTCTTGGAGCAGAAAAGTACATGGATGAAATTAAAATCCGCAACTATCTTTCTAAAAGATGGGATAGTTCGGGAAAGGATTCTTCACTTTTTAAGAGAGTGTGAAGACCCGTTTGCACGCGAAGTGAGGTATCATAAGAGTTGCTGGAATCAGCACATAAGGTATGGTAGACAAGACGAAGGAACATTACATGTTCAGCGTGTTAGAAAGGAAGAATTCAACCAATTGTTTTTCGAGCATGTAAGGGAATGTGTAATTAGAGATAAGGAGCCAAGAACATTGAAAGGCCTAATGAAAGATTACAACAAACTTCTTGATAACTTCAACTATCCCGAATGTGAAAGAACTTCATATATCAAGAAGATTTTGGAAGATGCCTTTGGGGATGAACTAGGTTTCCACAGCCGATTTCAGAAAAATGAAAGCACCATTGTGTATGATAGCAAGAGTGGAGGAACTTACATAGAGGCAGCAATAAATTCATGGGGAATTGACAAAGAACATTTGTTGAATAATGTTGCGCGTCACCTACGAGACACGCTCAAAAACCACCCCATGCAACAATGGCCACCACATTCAGACAGACTCAAAGAAGAAAAACAGCCTCCAGAAGAACTGAGACACTTTCTTACATGGTTGCATGATCCATCCACAAGAGACTTTGCTGATGATTGTGAAGATCCCATTATTGCAGCTTTAAGTGATATTTTGCTGGCATTCATTACAAAACGGAGATCTCTTTTTCAGGTAATCAGTCTTTCGTCGTTATTTTAGTTATTATTTGCAGATAATTTGCTATTAAAAGTGAAATATATATGTTTGTCTTTATGCCTGTACTAAGCATCGATTCTGTTATTTTACAGACTCAGCTAGCTGTAACAGTTCACAGACTAACAAGAAACAAAGAGCTCATCATGCTCTTGAAAACGTTCATGAGGGAGAGGAGGTAGGTTAATTAGTATCTACATTGTTCAACGTCCTGAACCACTATGTCGGTCCGACAAAGTCTGACGTATTTCATGGAGCTAACTTGCGATGGTAAGGTAATTTTGGCTTTTTTTTCATTGTAGAATCCAGTTTGTCCAGAACAATTGGCGCCAGGAGTTCCTGGTGTTGCCGCATTTGACAACGATGATTTCAAAGAAGATACCAGAGATGGTAAGAAATTACCCTCTCACAAATTTAACCTAGACATGCAGAACAACTTGCTGAAAATAGTTAAGAAGTCAATTTTGTACCGAGTGATAGTGATGAAATAGAAAATTAATCTGCGAATTAAGGTCTTCAAGTTCAATTCTATTTCTTTCAGAACGAGAAGAGTTTCCAAACAAATTTTTGATATTCTTGTTTTATTTTGTTCGCTATAATTTCCCTTCTTCTTTTTAGGAGATGGTACTTCTCACAGGACTAACTTCATGTTTGTTCAGCAAGAATAATTGGAAAACAGGATTGCTCACCAAGGCCTGAAGTTACTAATACCCTCGAAAGAAGCCATTAGGCTGCTTCCAAAGGGACAACACACGATAGCTGGGTACAAAACAAAGAAGAGAGGCAATCCTGGGCCAATCGCACAGTTCGATGTATCATTGAAAGAAGGTACCATGTGCCAAAAGTTACGAGGATTTACCCACGCACTGGTTCATCTTCATCCCAATCTGGAACCTGTGACGCCAGAAAAACAAAACAATGGGGCCTACTCTGGTTTTTATGCATCCATCCTTGATCCCATCTGCAAGAGTAAGGCATACTTCCACTTAACATTGCCAAAGCCACCAAACAAGTCAGTAGTAAATGAAGTCATCAAAAGATGTGTTAGAGCAGCGGAAGACAAGAGAATGCCATTTATACAGTTAACAGGAGATCAGCCTGTGTATGCACTTACCAAAGAAGTAAAGAGTGAGAACCCAGAAGAATTCAAACTTGTTCTGCCAATCCTGGGAGGTTTTCATATTCAGGTGACCTTCCTTCGTACAATCTTTTCAAGATTCAATGGATCAGGATTGGCACCACTCGCTGTAGCATCTGGGATAATTTCAGCAGGTTCAGTTGAGCAAGCACTGAAAGGAAGCCCAGAGGTACCACTAGCTCTTTTCAATGTGAACAGTACCCTACGCAAAACAGTCAAGGTGAGGTTAGTTGATGTACTCGTCCTTGAAGACGTCAAGAAATAAACATTGTCTGACACGCACAGAGCCCTTCTCGACATGGGTTTATATTGGCGCTTAGCAACTCCAACTCAAGAGGACAGAGACAAAGAGGATGGTGAATTTTTCACTTGGGCAGATTATGCTGCAAAGATATTTGGAATTGCGATGTCACGCCACAAGCATGCATCAACTTTTCATTTCATAAATGACCGCTATGATGTCCCCAATTCGATTAAAGACATGGAGCATCAAAGAAGATCAATATATTCAGTGTTTATTTCTGGAAGTTGCAATGTTTACAGCAAACGCGACCAGGCTGTGCCAAAGGCGAAGGCATTCAACAGTTTCTTTGCCAACAAAGGAAATAAACTACCTCTACAAGAATTTCTTTGGAAAGAGTTCAAATTATTAGCGTTGGATAAACCTCAAGAGTTTTTCTACACAACAAGGGAGAAATGCGTCAACTTAAAGACCTCAGCTGTGAGCCCAGAATTGGAATGCCATCACCATGAAGCTGATACAAAGCTGTTCTTTCATGCCTCTAAAGTGCTCTCGCAATGCCAAAACCCGGTCATAATCGATAGTGAAGATACGGATGTTGTTACAATTGCTGCACATGCTGCCCATGAGCTTCCTGGTCAAATGCTGTTGTACCAAAAAGGCCATCTATTTGATTGTCACCAAATGTGTTCTTCAGAGCTAGCTTCAGTCCTCGTGCAACTACATGCCTTCACAGTTGCAGATGCAATCAGTGGTTTCTTTGGTCATGGAAAAGTCTGAGTGCTGGAGAAAGCAAAGAAAACTCCAGAGTTTGCCAGTTTGATTTCTGATCTTGGATTGCAAGTTGAACTATGTCCAGACCGTATACAAAAGTTAACCCAATTTACTATTAAATGTATCCATGGTGATGTATCAAGCCAGTCTCTTGCAGAAGCAAGATCCTCAAAATGGCTTTCAATGAAAAAGAAGAGTACAGAGAGGCTTCCTCCTGATGAAGACTCGTTGGCACAACATTGTCTCTACCCAAGCTCATTTTGTAGAGCATACTTTAAAATACCAAAATCCATCTTCAAAACAAGGTCTACTAAAAGTTGTCACGGGGACCATAAATTTCGACCCTACTACCAGTCGCAGTTACAACCATATGAATAAAGTTATGGAAACTTTTGACAAAGCTGTAGAAGTAAAGAAACCCAGTGGCAGACATTCAAAGCCAGATATCAGAAATGAAGTCATGGATCTTTCAAAGCAATTGGCAACAAAAAGAATTTTTGTATGCATACCAGGAAGGGAGCACCAGGCATTCCCAGGATTTAAGAAGAACGTGTTGGAACAAATCGACACTGTGGCTGTTTCTGAGTGGATGAAAGAAAAACTTAAACAATTCCAGTCAATGAAAGTATTTCAACAATTTCAAGAACCTTTCACTCATTAAATATTCAGTAAAAGCTCTCTAATTTGTTTATCTCATTTTAATACAATACAGAGTAGTTTTTCAAAAATTGTTGAGTTATGTTTTGTTTGTTATGTTTGTGTCGTTTTATTTGAGTCATCACTGGATGATGAAGGTAATCTTGACTTGTATCTGTATTTTAAGTTTGTAAAATGATCTGAATCCGAAGAGTCTCCTGAAGTCTCACTTTCTGATGTTTCATATGAATCATCAGAGTCTGCCAGGTCTGCCCCGATTTGACTTTCAGGCAAAGGCAATGTTTGTAAATTGATATTTACAAATGACTCTTTCTTCAAAGCTTCAGTGACGATTTTCCATAAGAGTGTGCACAGGTCACTGTTAAGGATAGATGATAACCTCATCACATCATTTGGCTCCTTGATTTTCATGCAGTTGCTAATCAACTCATCAACAGCTAGCCTTGGAAAGCCAGACATGATTCACTTCCTGTGTACATTTCTGATGATGATTTTGTAGTAGCCATCCTGTACTGCATCAATTCCAATCTCAATTCAGTTTTTAAAGTATCTGAAATGACTTCATAAGAAGAACATTGTTGCAATGATACTTCTTGGTTTAGATGTTTTTCAAAGGTTGATGAAAGCGTGTGTTGTTTTGAATATGCCTCATTATTTAGACTGCAATCAAATTTATTACAGCAAATGTCACAGCAATTATGAAGAGGTGCAACTTTCTTGTATTGCCCTGAGAAATGTTGTTAAATTAGATCTTGCCTACATTTTTCTGTATTTGAGCAATATTCCTTCATTTCAATGGAAACTCGTTTGGAGTTCATACATCTTGGATACATTATCAGCAGTGCATAGCTTTGTTTCCCATCCCTACCAGCTCTCCCAGTTTCTTGGCAATAGCTGTCGATATCTGCAGGAGGACCAAAATGAATGACAAATCTCAAGCCTTTGCAATCAACCCCCATTCCAAAAGCAATTGTGGCAATTAGTACTCTTACTGAACCATTGATGTCTGCAAATGACTTGGAAATATATTCCTTTGCTGCATCCTCTGTTTTTCCTTGGTATTTTTCATACGGCTTTGATTCTTGGAAATGTTCTCGGAGCTGACTATCAAATAACCTATACAGTGCACGTGCACTCTTAAGCCGTTGACAAAATATTATGCACCTCTGAGTGTTATATCTGTTAGCTTTCAGGTCATCGATAACAGGTTGGAATATTTCTTCAATGTTATCATGCTGCAGTCGTATGACAGAATAGTGGATGTTGCCTCTGTGAGGGGATTTAATTATTTGTAGTGGGTTCTTCATTTCAAGGTTTCTGATAAGTCTTGTAGTAGTTTCCTTTGTGGCTGTGGCTTTCATTGCTAGATAGGGAATGTCACAATACAGCACCCATAATGAGCGAAGCTCACCTAACTGTCCATACAAATGAAGGAATCTTTTCATGTTTTGACTTTGTGAACCCCTGAAACAAAATAAAGGACAATCAGTTGGGATTATTATAAAAATAAAATGAATGATGATGGAGGGTGGGACAGTTGTTCAGACTATATGCAGAATGATGAATTATGATGATTAGTGGGGGGCTTGGATCCCTCAAAGCCCCTTTGTCTATGCCCCCTTAATCAAATATGTTTGTTTCTTGCTTGCACATTATTGAGGAAAATTTTTATATTTTGAAAATAGCAAACTAAAAAACAACAAAAAACACACCATTTAACTATGCAATGGCTTTCATCGATTACAACACAGCATAATCTTCTCTGAAACTCGGGTGACTTTAAAACGACTCTCAACTTCCTTCACAGGATACTTTCTGCCGAACCAAACAGAAACCTCTATTTTTCTGTCATAAGATGCTTTGCTGTCACGTCTGGATCAGAAAGCGACAGGCTATGAATTTCTTGCTCTCTCAATCTTTGAACTTGGTCCCTCATTAATGATATGAGCGGAGAAACAACGAGTACAAAACTGTCATTCGTTTGGCTTCGGTTATTAGGCCATTCTTCCTTCTGTTGTTCCTCAACAGCAAATGGAATTAGCTGGATCCCTCAAAGCCCCCTTTGTCTATGCCCCCTTAATCAAATATGTTTGTTTCTTGTTTGCACATTATTGAGGAAAATTTTTATATTTTGAAAATAGCAAACTAAAAAACAACAAAAAACACACCATTTAACTATGCAATGGCTTTCATCGATTACAACACAGCATAATCTTCTCTGAAACTCGGGTGACTTTAAAACGACTCTCAACTTCCTTCACAGGATACTTTCTGCCGAACCAAACAGAAACCTCTATTTTTCTGTCATAAGATGCTTTGCTGTCACGTCTGGATCAGAAAGCGACAGGCTATGAATTTCTTGCTCTCTCAATCTTTGAACTTGGTCCCTCATTAATGATATGAGCGGAGAAACAACGAGTACAAAACTGTCATTCATTTGGCTTCGGTTATTAGGCCATTCTTCCTTCTGTTGTTCCTCAACAGCAAATGGAATTAACTGGAAAATTAATGACTTTCCCAATCCAGTGGGTGCTGCGACAAAAACGTCTTGCCCACGTAGAACGGCAAGAACGTCATCTCGTTGAAAATCCTCCAGTTTTTCGTAACCAAGTTTTTCAGAGGCAGCCACAACGAAGTCGGGATTACAAGACGCGGCGGCCATTATTCTCCTCAAAATAAAACCATTTGATGGTGCTGCAGTGTGCTCACTCTCCCCCCGTCTCAGGCAAATATCTTCCAAAATCTTGGGATTTCATTGGTCAGATTCACACTTCAAAGGATTTGCCGGCAGACAATATTCTGTCCGTCTGATGGCAAGGAATGTACGTAGCCTCGCTCTGATGGACGAGTATTACAAGTCTCACTCTCCAAACTCTCCCCACCACTGAACTTTGTTTTTGGGCCCAAAGAGAGTGAGACTTCTTGCAAGTCCACCTAGCCCTAAGTTTTAAACCAAGGTGCACTAAACTACACCAAAGCACTGAAGACACTTAGTATGCATAAATTTTGTAGCCTTCTGCTAGCAACTTGCTGTGAAAGTGTATATCGACCCATTTGGGAAATTGATTAGACTCGAGCTGATTGAGAACAAGATCTTAGACCCGCATATAATTGATATTTCAATTATATGCGGGTCTAAGAAGTATATGCGGGTCTAAATCTAAGAATTATATGTGTGATGATAAATCTAAGAATTATATGCGGGTCTAAATCTCAGTTGTCATTACAAGAGGTTCTTAAGTTCATCACAGGAACAAATCAGGTGCCCGCCATTGGATTTCCGAACAAGATTACAGTTGTATTCACAAGCTCTTGTGCGGAAGGCTGCAAGTGTAGGCCAACATCTTCAACCTGTTACCTTCGTTTGAATTTACCTACACACATAAGGAGCCTTGAAGATATGGTTGAAGCTGGAACCTCGATGCTTAGAGAATGTTTTGGCTTTGGAAATATTTAACAGTATGGACTTTTAGTATATCACCTTAATACAACAATTCCACCTCCATAAGTTTAAAATTAATGATCAGAAGCTAATCTGAAGATTTTAGCATCAGAAAATTATGTGCAGAAAAAAATTACATTGCCCAGCAGGAAATATTCTGCGTACTTTGAAGATAGGGTGTCCCTCGGCCCTATATAACTTAAACCCCTTGCCTACTGCAAAAAATATTTATCTGCCTTAACTTAAGAGTTAGAGTTATCGAAGTTCAACTATATTTGAACATAGTAGTTTTTATTCTTGTTCAAGTAAAAGTTGATTCATTATAGCCACTGTTCGTTCATACAGCGATATTGCATGAACTCCATCATCATTTAATAGCTGTATCATAGAGGTCAAATAATCCAACTCTTGGTCATTAAACGTAAAATCAGGTTGTGGGACTTCAACATCATTTCTGGTTTCAATTTCCGGCAAAGGAACATCAAAATCAGCACCATGTTGAGTATAATCCAGAATATCAGTTATATTAATTAGGTCTGAGAGAGCAAAGGAATGGATACCTGCTGTCCATAACTGTAATGGGCTTTGTGAATGCTCTGTATGCAGGGGGTGATTGTTCCATTGCCTAACAAACTCGGAGATTCATCTGTTAATTCGTGGGAGATAAATGTATTGGAGAGCTAAGAGACGTAATTCATCAGAAGGGTCTAGCTTTTCTTCATCTTCCAGCGAATAGAATAAGTTTTTGTAATTGCTGATAACACATTGAGATACATCTCACCAGAGCCGTTCAATCCTGTGATTGTGCACCGAAAGGCCTGTTATAAAAGATGAATTAACGATTGCTCTATTTTCCAGAATAAATCGAGCTACAGCGGTGTTCTCCATTCCATGGTCACTGCGCACCCTTGCAGGGCAGCCAAACTAGCCAAACGTCTGTACAGCTTCCTGAAAATGTCATAGGACTGTTTCTGCTCGGTTGTTGGATGTGCAGTTTAGGTGTACAACACATCTGCAAAAGCCATGGATGCCTCCATGAATCACAAAACGCCATCGGATCATCTTGTCGTTGCCATTGATGTGCCTTTAAGACAAGATAACAAATGTATCAAATGATTTTGCTCACATTGAGGGACCAATATAGTTTATATTTGTTTGGATAAATCATTCAACACAATAAAATAATATAATAGACTAGTATAAAATATAACATAATATATATTTACTAGGGGTCATCACTCGCTTCGCTCGTTCGCCCCAGCCCGCCAAGAAAAAAGAGCTTAACCTGGTTGGCGCGCTTCGCGCGCTGCATTCGCTCCCGCTCATGCCCATACATACATACATACAAACATACATACATACATACATACATACATACATACATACATACCTTGGCGCACTTAGTGCGCTGCATTTGCTTACGCTCATGCCTCTTTCAACCCCAAGTACAATAGGTTAGCCCGCTGCGCTCGCCTCTCTATCTATTATCAAGAAACATTGGTTGATAGGGCGCACTTCGTGCGCTGCATTCGCTTACGCTCATGCCCCTGTGAACCCCACTTACAATGGGATAGTTCGCTGCGCTCGCCTGTCTATCTATTATGAAGAGACATTGACTGAGAGGGCACACTGTGTGCGCTGCATTTGCTTATGCTCATGCCTCTTAGAACCCCATGTACAATAGGTTAGCTCGCTGCGCTCGCCTGTCTATCTATTATCAAGAAACATAGACTGATAGGGCGCACTTTGTGCGCTGCATTCGCTAACGCTCATGCCTCTTAGAACCCCACATACAATGGCTTAGCTCACTGCGCTCACCTGTCTATTTGTCTGTCTATTTTTGCATTGACATGCATTATTGGATCATAAGATGGCAATTGACTTTTGAAAGCACAAAACCTTAGGTGAAGGGATAGTAACAATTTGAATGAATGTAAGTTGTAACTTTGGGTAGGTTAGCAGAACAATACTTAAATTTTACTCTACCATTTGAGCAAGGATAGTTGTCTCCCATGGATAAAAGTAATACATTATTATTGTGTCCCAGATCAGTCTATGAGGCAATAACATGACACAAAAGCTAATTAAATTACAATGTGATAGAAACTTACATAAACAGAATTATTTTTTCATGAGTTTTTCAAGGATTCCATTGACTTTTCATGCATAGTGTAGTAAATGTTTGTTTCAGTCATTTGACATTTGCATGGTGTGAATAGCAAGTATTGGTGACATTGACACCTTCGGTTAATCACTTCAGTATTTGTTTCACTAAGAATCATATAGGAAAAAGGAAGAATTAATAATCAATGAAATGACGATATGATAGTTATAGGGTAATAGGACAACATGATAGTTTTGCAGCCATATTCATCAATAGCCCTTGTGGATTAGATGAAAAAAAATGTTTGAAATGCAAACTGAGTGAAAATTATCTTCCCACTGGTCTATGAATGCTTCATCCATCATCAGTATTGAAAATAACAATAGTTTGATGAGGATGTCAATATAATTTTCTTGTGACACATACAATACATGGAGGCAATGAACAAGAGGAATCAATGAATTGGTAAATACTTCAAGAATTATTTGAAATCCAAGCTAACACTGGGAGGCACATGTAGTCAGGGCATCAAATATCTATTTTGGAAGCAAATAAACTATAAAGGTATTAAATAACTTATCAAAATTTTCGATTTCGTTGCAATCAGTAAAGTTTTCATGGCCTAACCAAAATTAAGATGGTTTAACAATTTGATGAAATTGAATTGGGAATAAGTTAAAAATCAAGTATAAGTGTATTACCTGTAACATACATTGAAAATGTCCCCTGTAAATTCGGAAATAGTTTCCCAATTATAAGTTGTCCTGTTTGATGATCTTTTTGTGATGCAAAGCCAAGCTGTTTCAAATTCATATTTCAAAAGTTATCGCTGAGCATTGATGGAAAAGAGGCCAAAGTTTTTCAACGACCTCGTCTCAATGGGCGGATAAAGGGTTATTTTTGGCGAAGAAGAAGAGCAGAAATGCATCTCATCAAGAACGCACATTGATGAAGCTCAGTAAATTAGAAGAGAGTAGATTAATCCTGCATTGTTTTTGCATATAATCTATTAGTACATAAATGGTAAAAAGTGAGTATCATTCATGATAGCTTAAACTATGACAATGATACACACAACTATAAAAAACTTTTGGCATACAATTTCATAAAGGTAAACATGAGCTTTAACATGCATGAATAAATATGTACACATACTTCTGATGTCCATTTAATGTTCATGTTTTATAAATGGAATAGTGAACATGAATGAGAGATAATTTGTCTCATCTGTAAATAGTATTGATTTCTTCATCATGTGGAGTGTTCAGCAATGTCGACAGCATTGTTCAATAGGAATTCATACTCACGTGGCACACATTAATGCGTTTTCACAATTAAGTTTGGTAGTAGTAAAAAAAAAAGATTGCCGGTTACATTAGTTTAAAGCTCGAACACCAGCTTCAAGGGGTAACCTTTCTTCGAGGTTTCCTTGTTCATGAAAACTGCAATTCAAATTTGGAATACTAAATAATATCGGGTCATCTATATTGTTATAATGAATAAGTAAATGAGTTAATTGGTTGAGAGAAGGGTAATCCAATGCTAATTATTGTTAAAACAGTTATGGTTAATGGAGAGATTGCAGTTTTCACAGAGAAAAGGAAAGCCATGCTCCCATAGGCAATATCGGAGAGCATGGCAAAGCATATCTCTTCTGATACGGGTGCTACCGAGGACCCAGATCGTGTTGTTGCTGTTGGCGAACACCCCCGGCCACTGGAGTGTTGTGAAAGTGTCCGGATCGTTCTTGGCTGATCTCATTGACTGGAGTGGCGTGGCAAACCAGCAATGTTCAAAGCTTCTGACGGCTTTGCTTTCTGAGTGTTGTGCTGATAGCACAACAGGGAACATCACACTGTAGTGCAATGCCGATCCGCTAGAACCACAATCTGAGCCCCGTATTTTGTGTATGTGCATTTTGGTAGACTGACACCCTCTGTGAGCAACGCAATTTATGCTCAAAAGTTTGTGAAGACCTTTACAGGACTTCTTGGAAGACAATATTTTTTGTCTTCCTGTGTGTTTCCTCTGGGAGGAATACTTTGAGCCCGTCAAATGATGTTGCTCTTGACATGGCCACATATAACTGACCATGTGTGAACACGGGCTCAGGTAAATACAAACCAACATATCTCAGAGATTGTCCCTGTGCCTTGTTGATAGTAAGGCAGTATGCTAGTCTGACTGGAAATTGCCGTCGTTTGATGTTGAACGGCATCTCAGTGTCTTGTGTTGACATTGTTATTCTGGGAATCATGACCTGCTGGCCTCTGTGTTCCTTCGTGATGATCTCTGCTGTGATCACATTACGTCGGAGATGGCGTACAATGAGTCTTGTGGCGTTGCAAACACCTTTCTTTGGATTTAGATTCCTCAGAAGAAAGATTGTTGCACCAACCCTAAATAAGGAATGTTCGAGATTACGATGCGTATCATGGAAGGACCATTATTAATATTTAAAATAAGTGTAGAATTAATGTATAATTAGTACATATAAGAAAATTATACCTTGAGTCTAAGTCGATGTAATGGCATTCCGTTAGGAGTTAGATTGTTGATAAACTCAATTGGATATGCCGCCTCCTCATCTGGATCCTCTGTTATCACACTGTCTGTGCTGTAGTATGTTCTGTCAGGAGTCTGTAGTCTTTCCAGAATGATGTCATTGATTTGATGTGAGAAGTCATTCTTTGGGGTAAGACAACAACGTTCTGACATGGTTACTGGATCCAGCATGCGGTGGGACTGTGGTGTATTAGGCTGGGGATAAATGAAGTTGAGAATTTCCTCTTGCGAAGATGTGCATATTTGATGTGGCAAAGTGATATTGTCAAGTGCATCATGTGGTTCTTGTTTGTTGCCGAGTCTTAGGAGCCATTCTGAGAATTCTCTGTAAGATTTATCTTGAACAGCTCTCATGTTTGTGTGTAGGCGATGTTGTTGAAACTGTGCCCACAAATCACTGATTTGATATGATTTAAGACTCTCTGATACGATTTTTTCTCTTCCTGCTTTGGGGACAACTGGTAGAACTTGTCTGAAATCGCCACCAAGCAACATGAATTTGCCACCAAATGGTTTTTCAACTCTTGTGATATCCCGAAGCAGTCTGTCCACTGCTTGTAATGCCAATGCTGGTATCATTGAAGCTTCATCCCATATGAACAGGGTTGTTTCACGCAACACTTGTGCTCTTCGGCTCTGTCTCTTGACATTGCATGTTGATTCCAGCTTCAATGGTATTGGAATTTGGAATTGCGAATGCGATGTTCTGCCATTGATAAGCAGTGTTGCTGCAATTCCTGACCAAGCCATACACTGAACTTTGTGTCCAGATGCATGAAGATTACGAACCAACGTGTTATAGAGAAATGTTTTCCCTGTGCCGGCAGGTCCGTCGAGAAAGTGACAGTTCTGCTCTGATTGCGCTTCAATTGCTTGAATAATGGCTGTATAAACAACTCGTTGTTCTGGATTCAAGGCAGCGTGCATTTGTTCTCCTTGCTCTTTTTCATGTTCAACATCCATGTGATCTTCATCTGAAAACATAAACAATAGTTTATTTGGTAGAAATAGAATTATATATTATTGGCTAAATTATTACGGTTAATATCATCATGGTAAGTTGTAAATCACCTTCTTCTGGGATGACAAAGTCGGCCGGTAGCTGAGGAAGGTGATCGTAATTCGTGATGGACAAACCATGAACCTTCAAATTGTTGTCAATATCATGTAGACATTGATACATGTGTCTGTCTTGGAAGGTTATGTCTGGATTGTCGAGTTGATCACGTCTGACAAAGTCTTCACTCATTGCTTCTTTGAAGGCGTTGAAGAGTGTTCTGATGTCTGATGGCGTTTGAAAGAGTAGCAATGATGCAAACAACTGTCTGAGTTGTGAAGGCATATGGAAGATGGCAGCTTCATCAGGGCAACATGTGATTTCGGCATCATCTTCTAATAACCCTAGAGCTAATGCTGCATCTTTGAAGGAGTCACATAGATTACCTTCTACCATGCGAAGGTCTTCAAATGAAGTAGCACCTCGTTGATGCAATAGCAAAAGTCTGAGTGCAAATTTCTGCTCGCAAGGTCTAGGCTGCACTTGATTTACTCTACCAATGATTGGCATTGTTCTTCGTTGTCTGGCTGTCCATGTTTTTGAACGCTCCTGGAAGACATAATGCTCTGGTATCTCATGATAGAGGTACTGATGTGCAGCTGGATCTTGCTGGTTGAGTTCAAACCATGCTGTAAGTGTTGTTCTATCACCAATGTTGTTCAGTCTTTGTTCGTTATCATTGTCATGAAAGATGACTTGTTGCTCAAATGGTAGATGAACAGAAAGCCGTTTGACTATGTGGCTCTTGTTGTGCATGGGGAACTGCATAAGCCGATAGACAGCTTCATGTGGTCCAATATATCTTGCATAGATGTATTGGCGCACCTTGTCGTGTTCAATGTCTTGAGGTACTTGCTGTTGATTTTGCTCAATAATTTCAACATGTGCCATATCATGTCCTTTGTGGATATATTTGAAAATGTAGTTGACACTTTTTACAGTACTGCATATTTCTACGTTGATATGACACTGATATTTGATGATTAGATGTCTGTTGTGTGGCACTACCCAAGTATCATCCAAAATGCGATTATGTACATTGACTGGATGGAGACAGCATCGTCTGTAGAGAGGATAGCCGTTGACATTAATATGAGTTTCAGCAACTTGTTCTTTTGGAAAGCGTTTTTTGCATTTGTTGTTTTCCATGCACACGCACTGAGGATTTAAATTTCCACAGGGTCCGTGTGTCATGTGCTTTAGGACCAACTTGTGGTATTTT
The DNA here is from genome assembly GCA_013076295.1 of Sanderia malayensis. NCBI lineage: Eukaryota > Metazoa > Cnidaria > Scyphozoa > Semaeostomeae > Pelagiidae > Sanderia > Sanderia malayensis. The sequence continues at coordinate 161,476 of RQOL01000627.1, read as the reverse complement.
GCATCCTCAGGGTCTGGAATCTCTGCTGATATGAGTTGATCCACCTGATAACGAATGCAATAATTAACGATTTTACAATAGAAATGACGTACAAAACAGTTGTATTGTGCATTGGATATAAATTTAAAAATGAGAGAAAGAATTATTAGTATTTGCAAATATTACCTGTTGTGGTGTTCGTGGTTTATCAGCTTGTGAAAGAAACAGGATCATGTGTGCGTGTGGCAGTCCTCTCTTCTGAAATTCTATGACATACACATGTGCAGTGACATGTCCAAGAATGTTGTTGTGTAGTATGTCTTCGAGTAGTTCTTTGAGTTTCAGTTGAAATACTCGTGTGACAATGTCCGGTCGATCATTGGCCGTCTGATACGGATGAATATTTTCTTCAATCTCCTTCCATTTAGGATTGGCAGTCATTGTGAGGAAGATGTCTGGCTTGCCATACTTTCTCACGATTGTCATTGCATCTTGAAAGTGTTGATACATGTTTCTTTGGCTGCCTGGAAAGGATGACGGCAGAATGATAACACGGCCAACATCAATATGTATGGGCTGATTCGGATTGTTAGCCCTGGCCATCTGTTTTTCGATTTCAGCTCTTCTGTGGAGATGATCCATCAGGCCTCGATAAGTGTCAACACGAAGCTGACGTTGATTGTTCATAATCCAGTGCAGTTTATTGCCTTCTATCTTCGTATATGCATCTACCAGATACTGTTGAAATAGAAGTGATGCAATGTGGATGGCTGAGAATGCATCCCTGACGTGGATTCTGTATAAATAGTATTCAGCGAGGGTTAGTCTGGTACGACGGTTACGATTGTTGTGGTGTTCACCCGCTATGTGTACTGTCGGCAATCGTTGAAGGTCCAAACTGTAACCTCTGTCACCATGAAAGAAAATCAATGGATACGTGAGAGGATCGGCAATAGAATTTGTTGCGTATATCTTCATAAGATCTCCGCGTCTTGTTTGTATCTGCAATTCTCTATCATCAGGATTCGGTGCACCTCCATTCTGTACCGTGTATATAGCTGCAATTTCTCTGGCAGTAGGATTATCGTATCTGCGATCTTGTTGTGGGCGACCAGTTATAATCATTTTGAATGTCGGAACAGGCTGATTGTTTGCAATAGCTTGCTGCCGCTGTTCCTCCAATATTTCACCCATGCTTCGATAATGTTGTGCAAATCGATTGACTGCCATTAATTCATTCTGGAGAAGTGCAACAATGTCCAAATCTAGATGTTGTTCTCTTGCAGTGTTTTGCCGTTCCTGCAATGCTTGTTGCGTATCCATGATGAAAAGTTCTGCGTATTTTCTGGACCTGTCTGTCTCTGTTACACCTGTTAATGATGCAAAGCATAAGTTAGGTAAATAGAAATTCAACTTTAGCCAGTATAAATGAATAATAAGTTATATTGATAATGACTGGAATCATATTGTATCAATTACCTGTCATGTGATATGCCTTTCCGTGAATCGTGATAACTGGTGGTCCAGCTCTGGCATGACGTACAATATTAGCCTTCCATGATGCCATGGCCATTAATGAGTTGTATTGGCGGAAGTGCTTTAAGAAATATTTTGATTCGGCAGTATCACCAGTGTATAAATGCATGACACTTACTGGAGGTGGTTCAATTTGATCCAGAGCAATTAAACCTCCCATGCAACATTTGTTGTATTGTTTTTTTGTGTTTTGTTCTTCTTTGAAGTACTTTGCACCACAATGAATACATGTTCTCTTCATTTTATTCAAGTGGTGTGGTAATGGGGAGAAGGGGATGAGGTTTTCAGCTTCATTGTTCTCGGGGACAGGGTTTTCAACTTGCATTTGCTGATTTTCAACTGGTTCTGGTATCTGATTTTCATCGGGTACATCTTGCATCTTAATGTCTACAGGTTGTCCTGCTGCTGGAAGCCCTTGGTTCTGAATGGGAAGCTCTGGTTCCATGTCCATCTCCATTGGCTGTAAAACGATCTAAAATATTTTTGGCGCGTCGTGAACTTAAATTTTGAATATTGATGCCATAGCAACAGAATGAAAATAGCCTCGGACGATAAATATAGATAACTGAATTCGAGGCCTTCTGAAAAGGTCACAAAAGGCATAAATGTTCTCAGTATGAAACTGGAAAAACCATGCTAGTGGACTGATAGTCGGCAATATAATAATGATAGTTGTGACAAATGATTGACAACAGAAAATTAAGACTTTTCATGATAACGAAATGTAATGGTACATGCATCACTCGTACAATATATTCAGGTAAATAGTACATTAATGTTTTAAGATATATAGTTTTTGTTGCAACTTAAAAAGTTAAAGTGTTCTCCTTTAAACCCTTTTGTGTTATTTATAGTTTATCATCAATCGTGCATTTTCGTCATTCTCTGTGTAATTATCAATAAAGGGTACTGCAAAGTATAGAAATACATTAACAAAGAGTGTTGACAGGGAAAACAAATACGAACACATATAATTGCCTAGAATAACTTTCAAAATTGTTTGAACATGCTATCATCTTTCAACCTCACATACAATGGGTTAGCTTGCTGCGCTCGCCTGTCTATCTATTATCAAGAAACATTGACTGATAGGGCGCACTTCGTGCGCTGCATTCGCTTCGCTCATGCCTCTTTCAACCCCACGTACAATGGGTTAGCTCGCTGCGCTCGCCTGTCTATCTATTATCAAGAAACTTTGACTGATAGGGCGCACTTTGTGCGCTGCATTCGCTAACACTCATGCCCCTTTCAACCCCACGTACAATGGGTTAGCTCGCTGCACTCGCCTGTCCATCTATTATCAAGAAACATTGGCTGATAGGGCGCACTTCGTGCGCTGCATTCGCTCCCGCTCATGCCCATACATACATACATACAGACATACATACATACATACATACTATACCAACGTACTATACCAACATACTATACCTACTATAACATCATACTATACTACATACCATACCTACATACTATACCTACATACTATACCATTATATTATACCAACATACTATACCTACTATACCTACATACTATACCTACTATACCTACAAGCCGAAGCAACGCCTACTACAAAAACTACAACTATTTCAACTCAAAATACTAAACAAAGCTATCACCTGTGTTCCCAATTGTTTCCTGCAACTCTCCAGGGTCTTTGAAACAATTAGCAGCTCTTTACAAAGAAAATTCAGCTCGTAAAACACTTTGAAAGGCGCCCCTTGTGTGCAAAACAAAAACACGCGTCTTCTCCAAAAGTACCTGCTGCAACCGAGGGCGAATAACGAAAAACGACCGAAAATTCGCATGCATCACCCGCAACAGAGGGCGAGAAACGAAAATTGATTGACAACCCACGTGGGTCGCGCGAAAAGAGCAAATCAAATTACAGCAAAAGGCGAAACGGGTCACGTGAACAGCGAATACTCTGTTCGAAAATGGAGTTCGGGACGCGAATTTGGAAGTATCGCCAGCGTAAACCGTAGTTTTTTCGTGATAGCACAATTAGCAGAATAATTAGTGGAATAATTCAAAACTTCAGGAGAAAATCGAAAAACAAAATCCATTACCCTGGTTAAATTAATAAAGTAAACATTCAGTGTGAATTTCATTGCCATATATCCACATACCAAAAAGCCTTTGTGATTACACGGTTCGCCGTTACGGCCCATTGTTTTGGGGCGTTCGACCTATTGTTTCTGGTCGAATCTATTGTTTTTGGCAGGGAAAGTGCGTCATCACGTGACTCCGCAGAATATATATATTAGATTATTTCACTCACCAGAGTGCATTTGGGCTTGACACGTTATGAACTCTCCTTCGGACTGTAAAACGTCTTCTCATTTCCCTACCTATAAGATCAACACGCCATATACTTTCTCTTGCCCTTCTCCTTTGCACACGAATACCTGGCCCTAACAAAGCTCCGATTACCATGACTTCTCCAGAATTTGGTGTATCTCTCAGAATTTGTTGCACTGTGTTGTCAAGCTCATTGTCGCTGATATTGGAAAATTTTTCAAACTCTATAGGTAACGCCGTCTGTCAAGCATGCTCCTGGATATCCCAAGCATTAAGGCGACTTTTGACCACGAAAAACCAAGCTCTTTTAAGCATATTAGATGTTCTTTGCTCACGAAATATCTTGGCCTACCTCTTCCAGATGAAGGCAGGGCTTCTGCTGTAAAGCATCTCTGACCTTGCTGCTGTTGATTGTGTCTTTTTTCGTAATGTTCCAAGATCTTTTGATACATTGCTATCAGCTCATTCAAAAAATTTCCCAAGTCTGTAGCATGCACTGCAGTTTGGGAATCTACAAGCATCGCATACCAGTATAGCAAGGTGCACTTTCCATTTGCTAGTTGCCTCATTTTGCCCAACACATCTAAACTGCTTGAGAATATGTTTCGCTTCAGTTCGGAGTAGATGGTGGGAAGTTCAGGCAGAATCTCTCTCAATTCTCGCAGTAGATCCATCCTTCCATAAGAACCGTTGCCTAGCCCTCAAATCTTCTATGTGCAGTCAGCAGGTAGTAGCTAAATACTGATGATTTAAAGCGGAAAGACTAATTAGCTCTTATAACCCAGAAGCAAGACAAGTTTTATAAAAAACACTAGTTTTATAAAAGTGCACAAGCTTTATAAAAAAAAGTTTTATAAAGGTGCACAAGTTTTATAAAAAAACACAACCTTTATAAAAGTACACAAGTTTTATAAAAAAATACAAGTTTTATAAAAAAAATACAAGTTTTATAAAAAACACAAGTTTTATAAAAGTGCACAAGTTTTATAAAAAGACACAAGTTTTATAGAAAGACACAAGTTTTATAAAAAAAAACAAGTTTTATAAAAGCGCACAAGTTTTATAAAAATGCAATTCATATAGAATTCAATTCATATAGAAAAATAGAATTCATGTAAATAAATGGATAGAATCCTTATATACATGATTAACTTTTATATTTTTAGAATGAACCTCTATATGATATAAAAGACCTTCAATAAAATGCTTTTACTTTTATCAAATGAAATTGAAGTATTTTTGACGAATGGTGTGCCATACTTATACCATGTAACAGAAGAAAGGAAGTGTATGTGACATTACATTTTGAGCATCTTTCATATACAGTGTTGAAAAATGTAAGACAATAACAGTACAGTACATCCTCGATTATCCGAACCTTGATTATCCGAACGCCAAAAGTTTTTACTACATCAGTTTTGTACAAACCAATTCTGGATCACTAAATAAAATCTTTGTTGCATTTTTAAGTATTTGCCCTTTATCAAAGTCAAATCCAATGGAAACATCATATTAACATACCAATTAAACCGCTAAATGGAAATCGAACAGGAATTTCAAAATCCACAAGTTTTGATTAATTGTGATCGTTTGAACACCCCATGACTATTCTGGGTAACAAAAATAAACTACATAGCAAGATGAGTAGGTAAAATTTTTGTCCTCAATTATCCGAAATTTAGGCGTATCCGAATGGCCCAGCAAAAAATTGAGTTCAACTTGTTCCGATAATTGAGGATGTACTGTACACAACATTAATTGCTAAATGTCTGTCTGTATAACGTCATGTTAGCTGAAAAGCATCCTTCATCTTCAAACTTCTTGAGTGGAAATGAGAATATAAATAAAAAACATGAAGATATTGGTCAATAAAACTGTATTGATGTTCCTGTTAATACCTGTGCATATTTATCCTATCTTTTATTTAATATTTCCAACAAGGTAACCACCTAAATTTGCCATCGATACACACTTTTACAATACTGTTCATGTAACGCTATCAACGCGCATTCCGAACAAAACTGTGACTTTGTTGACGACCGTCTGGAACCGGGAAAACTTTCCTTTACAACACGTTGGTTCACAATCTCCAAGCCAATGGACATAAAGTTCAGTGCATGGCGTGGTCAGGAATTGCTGCAACGCTGCTCATCAATGGTAGAACTTCACATTCTACCTTTCAAATTCCTATACCACTTCAAGCTGAATCAACGTGCAATGTCAAGAGACAGAGCAGGAGAGCACAGGTATTTCGCGAAACTACTCTCTTCATATGGGATGAAGCTTCCATGATTCCCACACTTGTATTACAAGTAGTCGACCGACTGCTTCGAGACATTACACATGTCGACAGACCATTTGGTGGCCAGTTCATGCTACTTGGTGGTGACTTCAGACAAGTTCTACCTGTCGTCACAAAAGCAGGAAGGGAAAGAATTGTAGCAGAGACTCTAAAATCACACCAGATCATTGATCTATGGACAAAGTTTCACCAGCATCGCTTACACACTAACATGAGAGCCGTTCAAGATGATTTGTACCGTGAATTCTCAGAATGGCTTCTCAGACTTGGCAACAAGCAAGAAGCACACGATGCACTGGACAATGTAATTCTGCCACAACAGATATGCACTTCGTCTAAAGAAGGCATGGTGAACTTCATTTTTCACAGGCCAAACACACCAGATTCACACCTAATGATGGATTCTGTAACAATGTCTGAGCGCTGTTGTCTGACTCCAAAGAATGACTTATCACATCAAGTCAATGACATAATTCTGGACAGACTTCAAACAGCCGAAAGAACTTATTACAGCACAGACAGTGTTGTCACAGACGATCCAGATGAGGAAGGGGCCTACCCCATTGAATTTCTCAACAAACTCACTCCCAATGGAATGCCGTTGCACAGATTTAAACTCAAGGTAGGAACAGTACAATCTTTCATCCTTTTAACATTACATTATAATGTGCAAACGTAGTGCAGCAGCAAAAGTCATCATTAATCACAATAATATTCATTGCATTAGGTTGGTGCAACGATCATCCTTCTGTGGAATCTCAATCCAAAGAAAGGCCTTTGCAACGGAACAAGACTCATAGTTCGGCATCTCCGACGTCACATGATCACAGCAGAGATCATTACGAAGGAGCACAGAGGACAACGGGTTATGATTCCCAAGACCACAGTCTCCACTCAGGACACGGAAATGCTGTTCAAAATGAAAGGGCGACAGTTTCTAGTCACACTTGCATACTGCTTGACAATCAACAAGGCACAGGGGCAATCCCGGAGGTATGTTGGTTTGTACTTACCTGAGCCCGTGTTCACACGTGGTCAGTTATATGTGGCCATGTCAAGAGCAACATCATTTCACGGGCTCAAATTATTTCTCCCAGAGGAAACACATAGAAAACAAAGAACATTGTTTTCCAGGAAGTCCTGTAAAGGCTTCATCCTGGAGCAACCATCTGCACAGTTGCTCTACAGAGGGCTGCCTACCAAAATGCAAATACACACATTCAAGGGTACGGGTATTGTGTGTCAACGCAGATCACGTCGCACACAAGTGTGATGTACAGTTGTTACTGCCACCCTTCTAGAATGCATTCATTCTAGATAACAGTGATCTGCGGAAACTAACTGGACATTACACCATCCATATATCCAGGGGTGACTGCACCACACACAGCAGTCGGCACAGTCCTGAATCCTGTGTAGCACCCAATTATTAAGAGTTTTGGGTTGCCATTTCCTCCGATATTGCCTATGGGAAAGTGGATTTCCATACTCTGTGAAAACTGCAAGTTGTCCCTTAGGGATAGTTGCTTTTTGCAAAACATCGCATTATCAATAACATCCCCCCTCTCCTTTTAATACATGAACACTTCATCTATAAGCTATATAGGCCCCTTTAGTGTTTACTGTTATATACTTCCAAATTTCAATTGCAGTTTTCACCAACAAGGAAAACTCGAACAAAGGTTACTCCTTGACGCTTCTGTTCGGGCTTTTCACTAATGTAACCGGCAATCTTATTCTTTTTTTTTTTGCTATGTACAAACGTAATCCTCACAGCAAACGACCGCGGTTATTGAAAGAATACATTCACGTCGTGGCACATATGTATGCTTTCTGAGAGTGAAGTGCTATTGAAAAACCCATCTGAGGTACTGTAATTTTGGCTAAACACATTGCTTAACCAATTTTTATGGATATTGACAATTCACCAATTTGAATAGTAGACTTCATCATGACTCAACCTTTCGCATTCGTACTTCGCGTAAAATACAAATATCTATCCACTCCTTTCAAAACATGTTTTTGTACTGTATTTATACTGTGCTTGCCTGTCAGGTCTAAGTTTTTGTCTGGCAACAATGGCATCGAGTTGGATTTTGTTGCTGAACCCAATGAAATTATACCTCATAAAGCCTTCCTGGCTCAAAGGAAACAACTACCTTGCTGTTCACCAAAGGTAAATAAGGTTCATTTTCATTCTGGACAATGACCCTTTGTTTGAAAATGACCTCAACAGACACGCAGCTTTCCATGATAACTTTGATTATTACACAGACCATGAGTTCCATAAACTTGTTCGGAATTCCTGCATACCAAGAGGCGGCGATAAATTAAGTTTGATTCATACCAATATATCATCTTTATTAGGTATCTCAATAAAATAGAGAATCTGATAGTTGACCTCGACGCTGATTTCGATTTTATAGGTCTACGCGAAACATGGCATGTAAAATCTAACGATACCAGATTTACCAATATGTGTACTCCAGGTTTTCATCCCTACAATGGAATTCAAGGCAGTAGTAAAAACGGGGGTTGTGGCTTTTTCATTAAAGAAAATCTCAATTATCATGTAAGAAATGATTTGAATAAAGGCCTGTTTATATGGGCAAAAGCATCCCACCTGCCAGCCTGATTCTTGTCAAGTGGGATGGGATTTGCTCATGTTTATATGTAAAATTCATCCCGCCTGCCAGCTTTCACATAACCTCCAATGGGCAAACAGGAGCGAGGCTTGATTTGTTTTGGCGCTATTTGAGCGCCAAATGTGAATATAAAGAATCACTTCAAAATGGATGCAATAACTATTTCTTTGTTACATTTGTCAACGCTCTTAAATATATTGCTTGCAATGGTTTTGCAGCTGCATGGCATTATTTAGACTTGGATGGCTTTTCAAAACGATGTTCACAATAAAATTAGGTACAACCAGTGTAGAAAAATTAGTTACTAAATTAAAAATTAATTAATTAGTTGGCCAAAATTAAAAGGCTTCGAAGGAAAAAAGAACACTTTGGTTTAAACCCAGACGAACTGATTTATGGTGGCAGAATATGATTGGTGGTGAAACACCTGAACATTTCTGGGGAAAAATTTTTAGGCTAACTAAGGAAGAGTTTGTTGATCTTGTTGACCAATTACGACCCTATATATATGCACCAATGTTTCATCTCCTAACTATCGTGCGTTGTCTGTGGAAAAGCAGGTTGCAGTCACTTTATATTTTCTGAAAGACACTGGGTCGTTAAATATGACAGCAAACACGTTTGGACTTGCTGTATGCACTGTTTCTAAAGTGATCCTTGATGCTTGCTTTGCCATAACTAAATTTCTTGGGCCTAAGTACATTTTTCTGCCCAAAAATGAAGACGAAATGAGAGTGAAGGTTTCAGAAATCGAAACAAAGTTTGGAATGTTGCAAGCTTTTGGGTGTATTGATGGTACCCACATCCCCATCATCTGTCCTTTTGTAAATTCACAAGACTACTACAGCTACAAAGGATACTACTCATTGAATGTGCAGGCAGTCTGTCACTACTGTGGCTAGTTCATGGATGATGAGTGTCTCTGGCCAGGCAGTGTTCCTGAAGCAAAGGTATTTGCAAATTCTGATGTGAACAACAAACTGAGAAATGGGACACTACCTGGTTCATTTCAGTCTGTTATTCCTGGCTGCAAGAATATTCCAAATTATGTCATAGGAGACCCCGCATATCCTCTGCTCCCTTTTGGCCTAAAGGAGTATGATTCCTGTCAAAACAACCAGCAAGTAGTCTTTAACAACATGTTAAGGGCTGCACGAAACCCTATTGAATGTGCATTTGGTCACTTAAAAGCAAGGTGGCAAATATTAAACCAAAAAATTGATTTGAAAATCACAGCAGTGCCTACAGTAGTTTGTGCCTGTTTTGTGCTGCATAACTTCTGTGAAGAGAGCAAATGCTATGTTGGTGAAGACCTGACTCGTGAGCAAATAAGAGCAGCCATGAAAATAGTGGCGATGAAAATGAAGATCTAGTTTACTCCCTTGACAGCAGTGAAGGTGAAATTGCTAGAGATCTACTCACAAAGTATATAGAACCTAATTTGCCAGACAATTTAGTCTCTTAAATCCTTTGGCTAAGACTTAACAATCAACAGAAATCATTATAAAAGATAAGTGTTTTAAAATTTATAGTTGTTCTTTGTTGAATCAAAAATCAAAGAGTCTGATAAACGTTTTCTTGAGATGACTCCTCATTGACGGCAGGAACATGACCAGGGTCTATCTCTGCTTGTTGTGAACCATGCTCTTATGTCCACTGCCATTGCTGTTGAAAATGAAATGGAATCTGTGTGGTTGGATTTTGGTAGAACAGGTTCAGATTCATTGGAGGTTGTTGTCTCTGAAGCATTATTGCCCGTGACAACATTTCCATTGACTTTGTGATTCCATTGGCAAGCTGTGAAAACGAACCACTTATATTCAGCATTGCTGCATTAAAGGACCGTGAGGATTCTTTCATTGAGTCGGCTGAATCTTTCCTTGTCTCCTTGTCTTCCTTGGCTTCTTGAAGTAGCATTTGGTCTCTTTGAGCAGCTCACATAGCTTTCTCCAAATGTTTACGCTTATTGTCTATAAGCCTGGGCACTATGTTTGTTGCTGGTCTTTTCAGGCTGCTCTTCTCAGAAACGGGAGTCGATGTCTCTGGTTGAATAATGCTGTTGTCTGTGAAATCATCATTCATTTCATGTTCTCTTTCCTGAACAACAGGAACTTCAATTTCATTTAATGAACTGGAATCAACACCAAAACTCAATGGTTCAGAAGAAGGAGATCTGCCCCACATTGTGACCAGTTGATCGTAAAATTCATATACTATTTTACCGCTCCCACTTCTGGTGCCAGTAGTGACAGCTTTGGAGAAATTTTGTCGTATGTCCTTTACTTTTTCCTGGATGCAAGAATGGCCCCGAGGAACGAGATCGTTTTGCTTTTTCTCCTTTGCTTGGAGGACTTTTCTGTCTTCTTCCGAAAGTTCGCTCATTGCCAAAGTAGTTTTGCTGACTTCAGTGGGCCCAAACAGCAACACGTCCTGGGACTCATAGATTTTGGCCATTTCTTTCTGCAATGCTCTGTACTGTAATGGCCTATCGGCATGAAAGTCCAAACCTTGGTATGACAAATTTGTTTTATAAGCTGCAAGGCAATTTAACAAATTTCCAACCATCTCAGTATTCCAACGGAAGTTTTTAGCCTTCTCGTCACTGGTTGATTTGCAATTCAGCTTTTTACTTGACTTTGAAACACTGTTAGTTTTGTTCTTGTCAGCCATTTTGAACAATGCACGAGTTGAGAAAAGCCTGCACATGCGCATTCCTAAGGTTTCATCTCACCATCCAGCTCTCATCCCACCTCATGGCCTTTATATGAGAAATTTTCATCCTGGTCAGGTGAGATCTCACCATCGAACCTGTGAGATCTCACCTGACCGGGACAATTCGTGAACCATATAAACACAAGATGAAAAATACAAGGGTTTGTGCTGTCTGGTGGGATCTCACCTCACAGCTCACAGGCTGGCAGGCGGGATGTTTTTGCCCATATAAACAGGCCCTAAGTCATTCAAATCTGATACTTGCGAATATGAGGCCTTTTGGGTTGTATTAGGGAAGCATAAAGACGTTAACTTGATACTGGGTGTAGTCTATAATCACCCTTGCAGAGATCCAACACAGTTCATAGAGTTCCTTTCTACTTCTCTAAGAAAACTTACGAAGGAAAATAAAAAAATTATATTTTGTGGTGATTTTAACCTTCATTTGTTAGCATTTGAAAATAAACCTATTGTTGAAAAATTTTTAAATACGGTGTTTGCCAATTTTTTGCAGCCTTTGATTTTGAAACCAAAAAGAATAATCGAAAATCAAAAGCCTTCGCTTATAGACAACATTTTTATAAATTCTGTTGATAATAACGCATGGAGTGGAAATTTAATTGCAAAAATTTTCGATCACATGCCTAATTTTCTTATCCTTGACCAAAAGCTTAGGCTAAGGTTAAACGTCGCACTTCTCATGTGCCGAACTTAATTGTTGAATTGAGTACATGAAAAGCTCGACGTTTAACTCAGTTAAGTTCGACAGAATTGATTAAGCGCGACAGAATATATTTGGCCCGACTCATCCAGTCGAGCTACATGGCAAGAGCGCGACAGCAAGATAAACATCGAGCTTTTCATGTGTTGAACTCAATGCATTAATTATTTACGGGATGAATGCGAGGCTGGGCATGCGCAAACTCTATTTCAAAAATGTGCGAAAGTTGTTTTTCTGGTCACAGAAAATAAACATGGCGTGCTTTGCAAAAGAAGTCGATTAATGCGAGTCTTGTATGGGCGAAACAAAGTACGTTTGTATTGACTGCGGTATTCCTACTTGCAATAAATTTTGTACTGAAGAATTGGACGAGGAGACAAGAGGTTGGATCCCATTTAGAAGTGTTGGCTACTGCACAATTTGCAGGCCAAAGGCAAGAAAGCTCATCCCACCACCACCACCGCAGTTGCTATCAAATGGTGATGGTAAAGCATTATCAATGGCAGAAAGGTATGTTAAATATGCTGAAGACCTATATGTTATTTTGTTGGATCAATTTTTGTTGCGTTTTTTATACTTTTTATTTCAAAATCTATATGATGGTTTTGACTGTTTTATCTGTGTCTGGTTAATTGGTTCAATCAAGTGTGGTGGGGATAGTGGTGGGGATGGGGGCAGGCAGGTTCAAATCCTTTGGAGTTAAAATTGTGGGTTTTTGAAAAACATTTTTAATTTTAGTGATGACAAAAACCAAAGTGATGATGATGTAGCAAGTGAGGAAGATGAGCCACCTGCAAAGGCTTCATCAAAGAAGAAAAAGAGACCTGGGAGAAAAACAAATTGGCCAGAAACTATATTGATTGACTTTATTGATATCATAGTAACATCTGAATATTTCAAGAAAAAACTTTTTTTCAAAATACCAAAAATCAGAAAAGTGCTGAAGTCTATGGCAAAGTTTTGAAAGAGCTGAAATGCTGTGCTCTTGCAATAAATCTGTTAACTTCACTGTTGTCCAGCTCCGGAACAAATTCAAAACAGTTGTTGCTGAGTGTAAAAAGGTGGCCCTTGTCATGAAAACAGCAAGTGGTATCAAAAGATTCCAGGAGGAAAGAAACTATGGTCCTTGGTTCAATCAACTTTTTGAACTAGTCAAAACAAGGGATAGCTGTCAACCTGAACAAGCTATTGAACCAATGGGGGAAGGTGATGAGGTTTCTAATTCTCTCACTGGCTCTTCTTCATGTCAAAATGAAAATAAAGATTTTTTGTTCCAACTAAAAAGCCTTGTAAAAAGCCTGGTAAAGAAAGTCAATTTCAAGAGTTGTTGGCTGTTATGAAAACTGTGGCTGAGAAAGATCCTCTTCAAAATTTTTTCACATTTGCAAGAGAGCAAGAAGAAAGGGAGAAACAACATGAACTTGCATTGGTCAGGCTGCTGATGAGTCAACCAGTGCAAGTTCCATTGATGAACCAGCCTTATAGCTCACCATACATGATGAGCACACCAATGCAGCAATATTCAAATTCTGCTCGAGCAAGAGTAAATGCACAGAGCCAGGCACGCATAGACGAACCAATAGAAAACTTCACGAATCAAATCAATCATGTTGTTGAGACAGATGACTGCAGCAAAACTTTTATGTCTTTGTAACTTCAATAAATACTAAAATTGTAGCGGCAAAGGTGTCCGCATCAAATGCAACCCAGCCGACGTGTTGTAGCCCCCGTAGCCCTTTCGTGCCTCTCTTATTCTTTTCCAAAAACACTCTCAGTTATTCCCCTTCACCTCCTCCAGTGTCAAGGCTCTTTTTGGCTAAAAATTCCTTTTAATTTTAAAGATATTTCCGCTTTTCTACTATCAAAATTTTTCCCTCTCCGCTTTCCTGTAACGAGGTCTTTCTCTTCAGTGTGAGAGGATGGCGTGCCTGCTGTCTTGCTGGCCTTTCCTTTTGCGTGCGAGGAAGATGTCCAGAGCTTCACCACGGCGTCTGGATAATGTTAGCCTTCTCAAAATGACCGTTCCTGCGATGTCTTGCTTCGCTGAGCCTTTTCGAAACAATGAAACCCTGTTACGTTTCGCACTCATCCGCTCGCATCCTTTGTTACCTTGGTGTTTGATTGACGAGGAAAGTGTTCAATTGATTTTTGATTTTCGAATTTGGAATGGGCAGGCAAGGCAAGGCAATGGCAAACCTAATGGATTTTTTTCGTTGCATGCCTGTTTTATTTTTGCTGCCGTTTTACTCGAGATTTCCAACTAAAAGCTTCAGGATTTAACTGGTAAGTGGCTAAGTTATTTCTGTTTGCCTTTACTAAATTTCTTTCTACCTTTTCATCGTGATTTCAATACATTCAGGTCAACTGGTTCATATAAATTTTTATGCGCTCTAATTTTCTAAATAATTCTTTCTTTGCTTTTGAAATGTCCACTGTAGTAAATCAAATACTAAAACAATGAATGATCAGATTCTGCTTTTATAATAACAGGTCTAGAGGCAACGATCTAAATCACGACTTTCAGAAACAGCAATTTCGGGATTTCACTTAACCGAAGGCGTTCTAAACACGTGGAGTTGCCTAAACGCTATTTTGCTGAATTACTATTGCCGACTTGCTATCCGCAGGCTAACATTGTGATTTCATCTTTCAAGCACATCACTTTCTTTCTGGATCAGATAAACCCTGAAAAGGTTGCTTCAGTTCCACGTGGATTCTAAAAGTGCCTGCCACTGAGCGTGATTAGCTATTCAAAACACAAAAGTTGTGGATTTTGGCCTGTGAAATATGTGAGTGAATTGTTTAAAAACTTTCATGATCTGCTGTATTTAAAAGCACTTCTATATATTCAATTTCCACTGGTGCCTGGGTTTTTAGAAGCATTCAACTTCGGGGCCCCTCTAAAATTTTCATAATGGGCTTCTGTATTGCTTTGATGGAATTCGTGTAGTTGTAGACATCCGTTATTGAGTGCCATCTGTTGTATTAAAATTGTATATTATTTAATTGCAATCTTGAATGAAATTCATAAATTCAGTCAAATTCTGTTTTCTGATATTAAGTACTCACAAATCTGATGCTTTTTCAAAAAGCTTCTCTGCGTGGGGTTCGAGTTGAGGCGTTTCTGCCACGCCGAATAAAGTGCTGGATTTCTCGCATCAGGGGAAAACATTGACCTGGAGCAACCTGGAATGGAAATAGGGGCTCGGGGTTCCATGGACCGTGTTGTCGGGGAATGGATGGAACTAATAAAACTTGCATAATTTAAACTGAAAGTACACTTTGCGTGTCCATCCCACTTTTGTTTAAGATCGCTGTCCCATTCAGGTCGAAGGCGAAAACAACAGAAACCCACCCCACTTTTTTTGAAGATCGCTATCTCACTCAGATCGAAGGCCAAAACAACAGAAACCCACCCCACTTTTTTTGAAGATCGCTATCCCACTCAGATCGAAGGCCAAAACAACAGAAACCCACCGCGCCAGCCTTTAAAAGCCAGACTTTAAAAGTTTAAAAATGAAGTGTTTGTTAAAATTATGAATAATGTTCCAGGTAGTACCTTTCATCAAAAAACAGAACAATAATGGAACAAAACATTTTAATTTAGAAAATGTGGATCAGTTTTATCTGTATGAGTTGTCCAAAATATTAGAGCTGCCTTTATTTCATCTTTAGCTCATTTGCAACTTTGACTTCAAGAGCCCTTCTAACTTTTGTTGCCCTGTTTTCATTAGCATCAAAAACTTTGCGACTTGAATTCATTAATAAAAGGTCACGGATTGTAGCCCTATCTCTCTTTTCACTGGTGGTTGGATCCATTGTCAAGTCAAGTTTTGAAGGTATTGTATCTCCACAATCCAAACATATGTTGTCCAAAACCAGACAGGCCAAAGCAGCCATTTTCATTTCATATACATTGCTTTCAGATTTTCGCAGTAAAAATCTCCACCTGCCTTTCAACTGCCCGAACGCACCCTCTATCACCATTCTAGCACGACTGAGCCCCTGTTTATATAGAGACTGATATATCGGCTAGGCGAGTTATCTCGCTTGGCCGATATATCTCCAGGCCATGGATTGTACAGTGATATCGGTTGAGTGTTTATGAGATAAGCGATATATCGTCTAACCGATACATCGCCTCTCGGAGGGGATATATCGGCTAGCTGATATATCACTTGGCCGAGGCAGCACACTTTTTTTCCATATAAAGGCTCACCAGGTGATATATCGCTTTGCCAAGCTGACATATTTCCAATTACGCATGCGTCACCAAGTGCTTGAAAACTTGAAAACAGACATGGCGGATAATAAAGAAGTTGAGAAGAAAAAATTTAACTGGAGTGAGGAGATGCTTGCACATTTACTCCAAGCACTGATGAATTATAAAGTGCAGTGTGAATTTTCCAACAAAGATTTTGACGCAGACAAGACTTTCCAATATTCACAGCTGAGAAAGGAAATGGCAAAAAAATTCCGGGAAGGGTTTGGTCCTGAGTCCGTTTCTGAGCCACCAAAGCCACAAATAGAAATGACAAAAGAAGAAAGACAGGAATACGAGAGCAAGATTAAAGCTGAAAACAATTTGATTGGAAAAGGCTACAACAGGATATTGCAAAAGGTGAAGGCAATACGACAAGGATTCTCAAAAGTGCTAATTTCAGGAACAAGAAGTGGCAGCCACAAGAGAGTTTATGAGCACTTTGATACTTTGCAAGCAATATGGGGTGGATCTCCCAATGCAGCACCAATCGCTTTTGGCATAGATACTGCATCAGCAACTAATACTGACAAATCTGGCCCATAACTGAAGAAACTCAAGCCGAAATAGAAGTTTCTGCAGAACATCTTGTGCCATCAGAATTAGCAACGGCCAATCAAAGTGAAGACCAAGAGTTTAGAGCAAGAGGTTGCAAGAATACTGCGACACCCACTTCTACAGTTCCAAAATTTATTGACAATAAGCGCAAGCACATGGAGCGCAGATTGTCAGCAGCTCAGCGAGAAAGTATTTTGCTGGATGAAGCCAAGGAGGAAAAAATTTTCAGAAAGGAGCTCACTGATGCACTGAAGTCTTCAACACAGTCATTTGCTACAGCTCTTGAAAGCATGAGTAAGTCAATGACTGAAATTGGAACCGTGTTTGCAAAATCCATGGAAATGGTTGCTAAGGTCAGCAGTGAAAGCAGTAATAGTCAGCACACTGTTCCTAATGTGAATTTTCCACAGCCAAATCCATACATTTATCAGCAACACCAATACCATTTGGGGGAAAGTTCTCCTGGCAGCAGCAACTACTTTTCTAATTTGGTACACAAAGACAATTGATGTGATGCCAGCTGGTTTGTTACAATGATTTAAAGTTTGACTTTTTAGTACAGCAAAACAATCAAAACTGAAACATTAATTATATTTGGGATTCTCTGATTTGCAGTTGGGCTTTTGATTCTGATCCTTGTACCTAAATTGTATTCACTGATAATATGCATTATTATAATATGTATTTATACAGATGAATTTATGAATAACAAGGTTCTGCAGTTGCTCACTCATATCATCAAATCACAATATTAATAAAAACTAGGGGTCATCACTCGCTTCGCTCGTTCGCCCCAGCCCATCAAGTAAAAAAAGCTTAATCTGGTTGGCGCACTTCGTGCGCTGCATTCGCTTACGCTCATGCCCCTTTCAACCCCACTTACAATGGGTTAGCTCGCTACGCTCGCCTGTCTATCTATTATCAAGAAACATTGACTGATAGGGCGCACTTCGTGCGCTGCATTCGCTTCGCTCATGCCTCTTTCAACCCCACATACAATGGGTTAGCTCGCTGCGCTCGCCTGTCTATCTATTATCAAGAAACATTGACTGATAGGGCGCACTTCGTGCAATGTGTTCGCTTCGCTCATGCCTCTTTCAACCCCAGGTACAATGGATTAGCTCGCTGCGCTTGCCTGTCTATCTATTATCAAGAAACATTGACTGATAGGGCGCACTTCGTGCGCTGCATTCGCTTCGCTCATGCCTCTGCCTACTCCTCTTGCAACAGTTTGGCTCGCTTCGCTCGCCTGATAACCCCTTATCATAATTTGTTTGTTAAAACGTTGGGCTTGTTTACATTAGGCCTAAGCGTCGCAAGCATGCCGAAGCAACAATGGCGGTCGTACAAAAACTAAAACTATCTTACTCAAAAAACAAAACAAAGCTATCACCTGTGTTCTCAATTGTCTCCTGTAATTTTCCAGAGGTCTCTCAAAAAATTAGCAAGGCTTTACAAAGATAATTCAGGTCGTAAAACATTTTGAAAGGTGCCCAGTTATCCTTTGTGTTGAAAACAAAAACACGCATCTTCTCCAAAAGTACCTGCTGTTCAACCCGAGGGCTAATTTGCATGATAACGAAAAACGCGTCACTTTTCACGTGAAGCCACGAAAGAGCCAATCAAATTGCAGGAACAGGCGAAACGGATCACGTGAAGAGCGAATACTCTTTTCGAAAATGGAGTCGGGGACGCGAATTTGGAAGTTTCGCCAGCGTAAACCGTCGTTTTTTCGTGATAGCAGAATTAGTGGAGCAATTAATGGAATAACTCAAAAATTCTTTTAAAATAGGCTTCCAAAAATAGATAACTTTTGCCTACTCCAGAAACGGAGCCTTTCCATGCAAGTGCCAACCTTGTGCCATCCCATTCAAAAAACCTTATTGATCACCGATTCGCCGTTTCGTCCCATTGTTTTGAGGCGTTCGACCTATTGTTTCAGGTCAAATCTATTGTTTTTGGCAAAGTTTCGCCACCGTCACGTGACATCGCAGAATAGTAATATTAGATACTGAGTGTTTCATTCTTCCACAAGATGGTCTGGCAGCTGGTCTTTTATGTACTTTGTTATAATGTTTCTTATTGCTTCTCCTTCATCCAAATTTCCAGAGAATATTGGGTCTGGGACATTTTCCCACTCAATTTCACTTTCAACATGTGCAGTGTACTGTTTCAGGACAGTTTCTGGATCAAGGTACCAATTGTTCACTTCACAGAAATTATTTAAAACAAAGCACGAGTATACTATTTCAGGCACATAATCCAGTTTTATGTCAACTTTTCTCGTAAGGAATCCCCATCTGGCTTTGAGTCTTCCAAAGGCACATTCTATTGGATTACGACTTGCTTGAAGCATATTGTTAAAAATAACCTGGGCATTACTTGAGCATGATTCGTACTCTTTCAAACAATATGATGTCATGGGGTATGCTGGATCTCCAATTAAATAATTGCCAACTTTAGTGTGCCCTGGTAATATTTGCATATACGTCAGCGGAAGGTCTCCTTTCTGCAATGATTTATTTATGCTTGAATTTGCAAAGACTTTTGCATCATGCACTGACCCAGGCCAGCGGCAATCAACATCCATGAATAACCCATTACAATCACAAACGGCTTGAACGTTTAGTGAAAAAAAACATCTTGTAGCAATAATAGTCCTGAGAATTCTGAATTGGATGGATGATTGGTATGTGGGTCCCATCTATGCAGCCAAACGCTTGTATCATGCCAAACTTGCTCTCAAATTCCGATGCTTTTGTCACCATTTCCTGCTTTGTTTTTGGAAGATAGATGTACTTTGGACCAACATACTTGCAAATTGCTTTGCAAACCTGATGGATAATATTTGATGCAGTGCATAGAGCTATCCCAAACGTGTTAGCTGTCATTTGCAATGAGCCTGTATCCTTTAAATAATATAACGTGACCGCCAGTTTTTTGTTTGCGTTTATAACTCGGTTGTTGGGTGAAAAGAGATCTGGTGATATGTATGGTGAAATTTGCTCAAGCAGTTGGTCAAAACAACGACGAGACATTCGAAAATTTTTTTTCCACACATTGTCTTCTGTCTGGGCATCAAGCATGTTTCTCCACCATTGATCTGTACGCCCTGGCTTGTACCAGGTTGACCTAGCCGTTCTTCTTCTCTCCCGTTTCTGCAAGAACCTCACTCTCCGTTTAAATCGTCTTCTTTGGTACAAGAGAAAGTTAATGAAAGTGTCCATTTCATGCTTCTTGTGGAGGATAAGCAACACTAGGATACTATGAGGCTGAAAAAAAACTTGAAAACAGCACAAACAATTGCAGAAATGCTTTTTGTATGGTCTTCTTGTCAGCCATCTTGAACCAATTTCCCGCGAATTATACAAGTTGATCAAGCGATATATCGGTTTCCATATAAACACTCAACCAAAACGAAACGAGTCATGCCGATATCATATAAACACAAACAGCTCTCATCTCGGCTAAGCGAGATGACTCGCCTAGCCGATATATCGGTCTCCATATAAACAGGCCCTGAGTCTATAGTTGAAATACCTTTCAGTTTTGGGCAACACAGCATTAGTGTATGGTTTCATCAAAAATGTTTCAAATGGGAAGGCAGAGTCCCCCAGTATGAGTGGTGGTATGGAAACCTTCTCTATTTTCTGACAAAAGTCTGGGATCACTTTACCATCCTTAATGCTAGACCCCAGTGAAGTTGACTGCAAAATTATTGAGTCGTGAGAATTCCCTGGGAATCCACAACTTCCCCAAACGAAGCAGTACTTAGCATCTACAAGAGCCATTAGAATAATCGAATAAAAATTCTTAAAGTTGTGGTACTCTTTGCGTGAAGTTGGGCCTCCGGTGGACATTTGATGGGGATGTGACACCCATCGACAGCTGCCCAGCTACATGGAAATTGCCACAACTCCTCCATGTCAAGATTCTTGTTCTTGAAGTCCTCCTCTGTTTTTGGCATGTGACTCGATACAAATTCTCTCCACAGCGAAGATACAATAACATTATTGACTTCATTGACAATTCTTGTCACTGTAGAACGCGCTAAGCCTACCATTTCAGCGATACTGTATAGGTAGTCACCTCTACCAAGTCGATAGAGACAAATAGCCAGACATAGCTCGGGTGAGATGGGTTCTTCGCACAGAGTCTGTCTTTCCAGTTTTACACGGATTCTAGAAAGGATCAACTCAAAGGTTTTTCTAGAAACACGCAATGTCTGTTTAAACCTCCTTTCGTCGTAGGTAAACCACACTTGCTCCCACCATCCTGTATTTCTTAAAAACCTTCGGCAGGATCTGTTGCGAGGAATTCTTTCGTTTTGCAGAATGAAATGCATGACGGCCAAGAAAAGTGACTGTATAATTGAATTCCTTTGTTGTATTAATATTGTTACTCCTTGAACGAGCAATCTACGACGCATTCTACGCTTCGAAATTAACTTTTGAATGAGAATTATTCGGTTTTTGTCGCAAGCCATTTCCATAAGAAGTAAAAGCAAGCAGGGTTGGTCTAGGCCGGTCGTGTTCCCTGTGTCCGTGGTTGCTAGGCTACAACGATGATCGTTATTAAGATCGACGTTTGGCTCGACGTCTAACTTGACATCGTGCTGAGGTCGAGCTACGGTCGAACTTAATTGAATTAGGTTCGGCACATGAGAAGCGCGACGTTTAACCTTAGCTTTAGTAAAAGTAAACAGAAACCAGAATTTAAGAGAGATTATAAGAACTTCAACGAAAATGAGTATGTTTCTGCTATTAAATCAAAAGACCTCTTACCAATGCTGGATGTAAATTCAGATAGGAAATTTGAACATTTCCAAAATAGTATACTGAATACAATTAACAGATACGTTCCTTTTAAAAAGGTAAGTAAGCAACAAGCTAAGCTTAGAAGAAAACCCTGGATCACAACTGCCATTTTAAAATCTATTTCCATCAAAAATAAACTTTATCAGAAATTTCTAAAATCCAAGGATGATTTTTGGTATCAGCGTTACAAATATTACAGAGATATGCTGAATCATCTGCCGAGGAAAAGCAAACAAATCCATTTAAAGAGTATTTTGAAAGTTGCAAGAAGAACTTCAAGAAAACTTGGATGGGTATTAATGATTTAGTAAGACAATCAACTAAGAAAAAAAGCAAGTGATATTTCATTAAAAATTGGTAACACTATAGTGAATACTTTAATCGGAGAAATTTTCGTGAGATAAACTTTCGCGAATTTCGCGAATCTTGGCCATTTTCGCGAAAGTTTGACGCACAAATTTTTTCAAAATTGCAATTCGCGAAAGTTTATCTCGCGAAATTTTTTTAAAACTCACTCTTGCGAAAATTTAACCAGTTATATCTGTAAAACCTGCTCAAATGTACAGAAATATGTACAATATTTTACATAATTTCTCTATTCGCGAAAGTTTATCTCGCAAAATTTTTTCCATTTTTATATTCGCGAAAGTTTGTCCAAAAAATTTCGTGAGTTTTTTTAGTTTTTTGCCTCACGAAAGTTTATCTTGCGAAAGTTTCTCTGATTAAAGTAACCAAAAAACAGTTGCCAAACATTTTAACGAATTCTTTACAGGAGTAGCACAAAACTTAGTTAATAAATTAGATAATACAACAAAGAGATTCACAGATTATTTACCCATTCGACAACCCAATAGCTTGTTTATCAATCCTGTTTCAGAGTTTGAAGTTAGTGATCATATTAGTAGTTTAGATGCTAAAAAATCAGCGGATGCATATCATATTCCAATTAAGATAGTTAAGGCTATTAAAGACGATATAGTAAGACCACTGACGGTACTTATAAATGAGCCTCTCTCTACAGGTCACTGCCCTAAGATATTAAAGTATGCTAAAGTCATACCGATCTTCAAGGCCAATTCGCCATTAGAGGTAACAAACTATCACCCTATATCACTTCTACCAATTTTTAACAAGATGATCGAAAAACTTATGTACACCAGGTTAAACAACCTCCTTGAAAAAAATAAGGTAAATTTTAAACATCAATTTGGTTTCCAAAAGAACAGTCCACTACCCTTGCAATACTTGATGTTACTACAAAGTTGATAAATGCAATTGAACACAAGAAATTTTCCTGTTGTATTTTTCTCGATTTTGCAAAAGCATTTGACACAGTCGACCATGAAGTTCTTTTGCATAAATTGGAATATTATGGTATAAGAGGTGTTGCACTGGAGTGGTTTCGTTCTTACTTGACAGGTAGAAAACAAAGTGTCTTTGTAGGTAATGAGCTTTCAGAAAGTCTTGATATTTCCTATGGTGTACCTCAAGGTAGTGTCCTTCATCCTTTACATTTCTTTTATTCATAAATGATATACCTAATTCTTCCAAAAAGTTTGATTTTCACCTTTTTGCCGATGATACAAGTCTTTTTATGTCACATGATAATACAAACACTTTAGAATCAAATATAAATGCGGAATTGAGTAACATTTCTGACTGGTTAATTGCTAATAAACTCTCTTTAAATACAAAAAAATCAAATTAGTTAATATTTTTCCCCCAAAATAAAAGAGTAAACCAAGAAGTTGTAATCCATATTAACAATGAAAAATTAGAGGAAACACAGAGTGTAAAATATCTTAGTGTTTTAATAGATAATAAACTAAATTGGAAAACCCATGTTCAACAAACTAATCTGAAAATATCAAAGGGTGTGGGAATAATAGCTCGATTGAGACACTTTGTTGGTAAAGATGTACTTATTAACATTTACAATGATTTTATTCAACCACACATTAATTATGGCATTATAAATTGGGGAGGAACATATGAAAGTATTTTAGACCCTTTAAAGAAAAGCATGAAACATGCTGTACGTTTGATCACTTTCCAATCACAAAGAGCCCACAGTCAACTTCTATTTAACAAACTGAAATTGTTATGTCTTGAAGACAATTATAAAAATGAATGTGGTAAATTTATGTTTGATATAAATAAGAATAATTTTGAAAAGCATTTTAGTGATTTGTTTCAGATGACGAGTACTAAACACTCCATAAGAACCAGGCAAGCAACCTCAGGTTCTTTCTCTCAGCCCGCTATGAGAACAAATTCAATGCAAAACAGTGTAATTAACAATGGAGTTAAAATTTGGAATAACATTCCAAAAGATATAAAGGTTTGCAAATCAAAATTTACTTTCAAAAAGTTTCTTAAATTATGGCTCCTTGAAAACAATTCTTAGACAAAACACTTCAATTTTATCATACCATGTATGATTACTGTTATTGAGATGTAAGCTATTGCTACAATGCAGTATTTTTGGCTTTTATTTTTAATTTTATTTTTAATTTTAATTTACTTTAATTCTTATTTCTTTGCTCTTTAGTGTTACTGTTACTGTTTGCAATATTCAATTCATGTATTTTAAATTTTTATATTGGCATGTAGTTTAACATAGGGGCACTTGGCCTGATAGCTCTTTTGAGTTCTTTCCAACTGTCCAAAGCATATCCTTGATTACATTATTATATTGTTGCTAAACCCTGTAATTAAAAGCTTGAATTTATACCTGAAATTGAAATTGAAACAATGGATATTTAGATATAAGCGAATTTGATACTGAAATGAGAGAAAATAAAGCTCATGTACCCTTATTGACTTAATGTGCTAATGCAACGAAATTTGAGATACCGATTTTTTTTATTTTAAGTGAAAGCCAAAGATGTAGTGATCAGTTTGATGCAATTTTGACGTGCATCTGACAAGTATAAGTTACTTTAATTTCACCGTGAATCAGGCCACCTTTTGCGAAAAATATCGCAATGCTGTGACGTCACAGTGATGACCCAAAATATTTTTCCCAATGAAAGTCAATGGATTTTTTCCAACGTCGTCTGTTTTTTTTTAATAGCTCGACTCAGGGTGGAAATATTTGAGCTCCGGCTGAACCACTATAAGGGCGAATCTTTTAGCCGTCGTTCTGAAAACAATTTGTGTCATTTTGTTTAAAGTTAGAGGCACAATTTGAGTTTGAAAATGGGTACCTCGGAAAAAGTGTGACGTCGCCCCGCGTCGCCATTGTTGCTTCGAGTTGCTGTGGAATGACACGTAGCCCTGATTTGACTTATCCCAGGTCTTATTTTTTGTAATAACTTAATTTAACTTAAAATTACAGACATTGAATTACTTTTAGAAACTTCAGAAATTAAAATTCCTTCGATATCACCCCAATAAGCTCAAATGTTTTGACATTTTCATTGTTGTTTGGTCGGCTCGGGCCTAACCTATAGAGTTAGATAGTGGACATAATAGTGTCTCTGTGAATGCGAATGCGATTCATATGCGAATGTGACATTGAGTTGAATGCGAATGCGATATTGAGTTCACATACTCTAAGAGAATGCGAATACATACTCGCATGAGAGGAAGTCTGATCGAGACACGACTCGATGAAGTAATTTTGTCCAGTGCATAACGTTGTAATGCAAGTGTCTCGTTTGATTGACACTTAAAACAATGGGTGGGAGGAGATGGGTGGAGTTAATAAAGAACATTTTACAAACCAGATGCGTCAATGACAATCTGGTTGTGCTTTAAATGGGGGGTTGTACCATTTGATGTATTCCTAACATATGGCATGGGATGCCTCTGAATTTGCTTGCGATTTTGAGCATCGCATCATTCCAGTATGCCTCAACAAGAGTAAAAAAGTAACAGATAATGATCTTAATTCTCGGGCAAGAATTGTTTTTGAACAATTCTTGTCATGATACAAGTGCATCAGTAAAGCAAGGAAAATTAAAAGCACGCATTTACGAACAGAATTCTTAGTAAACGTCACTGGCTTCAATTTCACTATGAAACATTTAGAATAATAATTAGACCCTATTATCGGACAGAGCTAATCGGATTATTGAAAACAAGAGAAGTACATCTCCTAAGCACAAAAAAATAAAAAGACAAAACCAAACCTGGCCTCCGTAAGCCAAAGCTAAATTGGCACTCTTAATGTCATCACGAGACAGCCAGCACTTCTGTGCTTTCTTCAACAGACCGAGGATATTTTTGCATGCTGAGAATATTGCGTGAAATAAAATAAAATCATTTTTATTTAACCAGTCTTTTAATTTATCAGTTAATTTTTAGTAGCACTTAATTTTCCTGGCTTTATTGATACATTTGTACTAGACCAGCGATGTAGTCCCAAAAATTAACAAGGGGGCTAAAAGCAAAGATTTGAGCAAAGGTGAGCATTCAATAAGGGGCAGAGTGGAGTAAATTTTTCACTAAAGAACATTTTTGACTACCATTTTTAGATAATTGATTTCAATTCAGAGGCAGCCCATGCCATACGTTAGGAATACATCAAATGGTACGACCCCCCATGCAAAGCACAACTAGATTGTCATTGACGCATCTGGTTTGTAACATGTTCTTTATTAGCTCCACCCATCTCCTCCCACCCATTGTTTTAAGTGTCAATCAAACGAGACACTCGCATTACAACGTTATGCACTGGACAAAATTACTTCATCGAGTCATGTCTCGATCAGACTTCCTCTCATGCGAGTATGTATTCGCATTCTCTTAGAGTATGCGAACTCAATATCGCATTCGCATTCAACTCAATGTCACATTCGCATACGAATCGCATTCGCATTCACGGAGACACTATTATGTCCACTATCTAACTCTATACTAACCACTCCGGGCGAAGAGTGCTTAGGCCCGAGTAAAGAAGCTGAGAGTCACACTTTGGGTTACGAGCTTGTTTACTGCCTCTATTGCAGGAATAGGGTTTGATTATAGCTTTAATCTCATCTTTAATATCTTTTCCAATATCTCTCTTTACTTCAAAGCAAAAGTGAGCACTATAATGAAAATCCTCTTATCCTGGTCGGTGGGTGCGCAGCGAATGATGCCTGTCTCCCGAACTCCTTAAAAAGACCTTGTTCTGTGTGATTGGTTTTGAAATACTATCAGCAACATTATGAAACGATACTTTTTCGCAACAATGAGTAATCGTACAATTGTCTCCGTTATCAATCTCTACGACATGTAAATAGCTCTATGATTTATTTGCTCCCGAGATACCCATCATGTGTGTGCTTGCTCACAGCTCGCCATGTCGAAATTCAATAGAAGAAAGCCTGCTTGACGTTGCAGACACAACGTTTGATGACATCACAGTGTTGTTCTGTTTTCGCACGAAAAAGGTCAAAATTGGCTACTTTGAAGGTTAATAGAGAAAAAAGTATACATAATTTGTAAATTTTATTTGCACATTGAAATCTATAGATTTTTGAAATAAAAACACTATGTAAAAATTCGTTGCATTAGCACTTTAAAGGTATACGAAGGAGTTAAATCGGCCTGCACTAGAAATACATTGCAATTCAACTAAACGCAAACACACGCATTAAAACTTAACTTCCTGTGATCACATGCAAATGGACAATAAAACACTAGATTGGACTTTGGAGTCGAAAACACCAAAACAAGTGATCACATGCACACTTTCCTGGTTATCGCACAACTACATTTGATTGGATAAAATCAAGCATCTATTTATAGATTTCCCAGACCCCTTGGCATATGCCACTTTTAACTCCTTCGTATACCTTTAAAGCCAGGAGACAACTAGGCTGCTATGAATCAGAGGTCAACAATGTATATTTTCATTTTCATCCCTTTGATTTTGATATGTTCAGTGGAAATTGCTTAGCTTAGCCCATTTCTAATTTACTCATGGTTTACATATAGTTTGTTAGGCCAGAATTCTGGAAATTCTCCAATTTTTTTGTTCAGTACTTTGTTTTCAGAAGAAATATGCATTGCTCTTTGAACATCTTCCTGGGATTTTTACTTCCGTGAATATAATTCCTAACGTGACTTTCTTGCTGCCTTCTTTGTTTTACAAGCAAAGCCCGCTGATATCCCCATGAACCTGCTCTCAACTTTGTGTGTATTCAAGATGTTTAAAGGCCTACTGCAATCAAAAAAAGTGATATGATTTTTTTGCATTTCATGGTAAATCTATTTGAACTGATCATAATACCGTTTCCAGAATGAAAATTGATCCAGTAGAATTGTTTTTACAAGCCCGCAAAGTCGTCGATTTTGCCATTTCCACTGCGACAAACGTGACGTAATAACCAGGACCCATTTCAAGTTTTTGTATTGAAGTGTATTGTAGCTTTTTGCTCCACTCCGTCTGGCTTAATAAATAGCTAATTAATTAAAAATCGCACCCCAAGGCATAAATATTAAAGTGTTTTCACAAATTTTAAAATTTTTTCATAATTTTAGAAAGCGATTTGGGGGGAGTAATTGGGGTCTGAATTGGGGCAGTTTTGGTTGTGACGTCAAACTGCGGGAGGGCGATCAGCCGCAGCGGAGAGCGGAAGCAAACAACGGGGATTATCAGTGTCGAAATGAAATATACTTTTGTATTTGACTTGACTGAGTCGCATATGATGTATGTGTGAGAAAATGGAGAGATGTTTTGAGAATCTACATGGACTATTTACCCTCAGAGTTGGCTTTTTAAGATACATCTGATGCTGCTAAGTTGTTGTCAGTGCAGTCTTATCAAACCGAATTACTTTTACATCACGTTTGGCTGGAACGCCAAGTTGGTACAGTGTTTTCATCGGCGTAGAAGTCAGAGAAATAAAATAGAACTGATCGCAATATTCTGCATAGCAATTTATTATCATAGTCAGATGTGTTACAAGTTTTCTGTTGAAACACGATGGTTCCAAAATTCCAAATGGATAAAAATGAAACTGGTGGTTCCGTAGCTTTATGTTTTTAATTTTTATCTGGCCTATGTGTATTGTGAGCAATATGTTGCATACCCAAGGTTTTCAAGGGCGCTGATCTCGATGAGCATGTCAAAAATTTTCTATATCGTACGTATGACGTCATACCACGTGATTGTCCCATTTTTGGCCCATTTGGAGCTCTAAAGTGGTCGTGTTGTCCGAAACAAATTGTTTTTTTTGTGGAAACCATTTTGGGAAAGAGAGCAAGGTATTGTGAATATATTGTGAAAAAACGAGTCTGAAAATGTTATAAAAGTGTCTGAAAAAGGCATGTTCGTGAACTTGAAGTATGCGTGTAAAACCTGTTAAAATCCTGGGTGTCGCATGACTTTTGTCCCCTATCAAATTCTTGAAATACATCACTTATAAAGCTGGTTTTCGTGTTTTCTGAGGTTTTTAAGGGCGCTGACCTCGATGAGCATGTCAAAAATTTTCTATATATTACGCATGATGTCAAACTAAGTGATTGTTCAATTTTTGGCCCAAATGGAGCTCTAAAGTGGTTGTGTTGTCCGAAACGAATTGTTTTTTTTGTGGAAACTATGTTCGGAAAGAGAACAAGGTATTGTGAATATATTGTGAAAAAAAGAGTCTGACAATGTTATGAAAGTGTCTGAAAAACGCATGTTCGTGAACTTGAAGTATGCGTGTAAAACCTGTTAAAATCCTGGGTGTCCCAGGACTTTTGTCCCCTATCAAATTCTTGAAATACATCACTTATAAAGCTGGTTTTCGTGTTTTCTGGGATTTTCAAGGGCGCTGATCTCGATGAGCATGTCAAAAATTTTCTATATATTACGCATAACGTCAAACTAAGTGATTGTCCCATTTTTGGCCCAAATGGCGCTCTAAAGTGGTCGTGTTGTCCGATACAAATTGTTTTTTGGGTGGAAACGATTTTGGCAAAGAGAACAAGGTATTGTGAACATATTTTGAAAAAAAAAGTCTGAAAATGTTTTTAAAGTGTCTTAAAAACGCATGTTCGTTAACTTGGAACAAAAAATGAAAACAATGCTACACGTGCACCGTAGAAAAAAGTAAAGAATAGTCACATGGAAAACGAGTAAATTTTGCAAGCAAAATATTGTTTATTACCTGCATGATATAGTAATACTTGAACTATGTAATCTGATTAATTGTGGCATATCTGTCAACAGTGATTGTCCTTGAAACATGCCAGTCCTTTAAAGGTGTCTCTCAGCAAGGGGTGAAATCCTGGCAATGTCAATACCATAAGAAAACAATAGTAAAACAGCAGGCAATTTCAAATTCAAATTTATTTCACATAACATGACGGTTACAATCACTTACTGTTGTCATTTTCACAACTGCATGTTCACTAGCCTTTCTACATTGTTTATACATTATTATCATAATGGCATCATCATTAAATGTGGACAATGTTAGAAGGGCTTACCTAATTACTTACAGCAAGGCAGACACTGAAAGATATAACAGGAGGTCATTCAGCGATACAGTTCTTGCAGCATTCCATGCAGTCACTACAGCCATCATATTACAGTGGGCTTGCTGCATGGAAAGTCATGAGGATGGTGGTGTCCATTTCCACATGTGTGTCCTGCTGGACAAACTTCAGCGCTGGTTGAAAGTAAAGAAGCACCCACAAGAAACGAAGGACATTGTCGTACACTTCTCAGGACATCCTTATCGCACAGCATATGAATATGTCACAAAGCTAGATAGCCAAGTTCTGAGAAGTGAAGGTCATCCTACCTTGAAAGGTGCTCCAAAGACCCTGCCAGCAATGAAGAAGCGAAGCAGAACATCTGCTTCTGGTATGGATACCACACAGAAGAGCACCAGGTTGGGTAATTTGGAAGTCTCTGATATGATTATCTCCAACGGCATTGACTCCAAGTTGCACTTCCTGGCACTGGCCAAGAAGAAGAAAACAGATGGTGACAGCAGGCTGTATGAGTTTTTCTTGAACAAAGGCGAGAAACGGATCAGTGAACTTGTGCAGTCTGTCTGGGATGCTGTGCTGTTTCCATTCGTCTGGGAGACGAATGGAAACGTTGGAGAGACGTTCAATGTCAAGAATTGACCTCTTGAAGATGGCCTACCAGGACAAGTGTGTCTGTCAAGGTGAGTGGTTGGTTTGTGCAAAGGAAATCCTTAAAAACAACAGTATCCAGCAAAGCACATTTGCTGATCCTGTTATTAAATTACTTGCCATGGGTCGAGGAAAGGGTCGTAATATATATATTACTGGTCCAGCGAACTGCGGCAAAACATTTATTCTTGATCCCCTAAGAGTGATTTACAACACTTTTGTCTCACCTGTGACATGTTCGTATGCGTGGCTAGGGGTTGAAGAGGAAGAGGTCATTTTTCTGAATGACTTTCGTTATACGCCAGCCATTTTGCCTTGGAGTGACATGCTTTTATTACTAGAAGGCCATCTTGTTCATTTTGCTGCGCCTAAAACCAGTTACGCCAAGGATATCGAGTTCTCCAACGACACTCCAGTATTTGCAACATCAAAGTCTCGCATCATTTTCATCAAAGGCTCCATTATTGATGACAAGGAGACTGAAATGATGGATGTTCGTTGGAGATACTTCGCCTTTCACCATCAGTTCAAGGCCAGTGAGCAGAAGACCGTCACTTCTTGTGGTTGTTGTTTCGCAAGACTGTTGTTGGACATCGAGTGAAATAAATTAACAATAGACAGCCTCGTGAGCACGTATAATCGTTTTTGTTATAATTGTATTATTTTGCTGCATTACCTTTTGTTCTAATCAGTGTCCCGCTATGTATTGTATTGGTGTCTTCCCAAGCTGGGACAGTTTACACAACAGTTTACACTAGGAAAAAGACAAATATTTCCATTCACATCTCGTAATAAATTTTGGAAATATGTATAAAAGATGTACACAATTTATGTACATCTTTTCAGATAATAAGTATACATACGACCTTTTCAATTGCTGAGAAATATCCAAATAACCCCCACGGTTTACACTTCCAAGAGATTAAAAGACAAGTCATGTGACTTTCTATTCAAAGATTTTGTAAACTCTCCGATCTTTCCTTCATATCTCTGTGAAAGTGTTAAAAAGAAACAAATAAAAATGTGTAGATTATGTACATTAGTGTTGTACAGGTTTTAAAAACATCTTCATTCCTCTCTGTGAAGGAGAACACCCTGTTTTTAATTATTTTATACTGTAAATTGTAGTGTAAATCGTAGGGATGCATACTATTTGCCGTGAGCCTGACTTCCTGGTATGACCCCTTGCACCACGTGTATTTGATTCCTGGATGTCTCATTTGCAGAATACAAGTGCATTGTATTCAAAATATTAGTGGAAGCTGGAGAGTGAAAACAAACAATATTTTTTGACACGTCAGTTCATTTCATTTGAACATTCATCACGGGTTGACAACAATTTTTACCGTTTCAAATAATGTGAGATATTGCGTATTGACAATAGTCCATTTGTACTTACAATAATACGAGAACTTTTACGTTTATTTCAATAACATTATCCCCTGCTGCTGCAATCTACAAACAAGAATATTCCGTGGATAAATTTTTTACCCAATTCTGCAACTGTATATACAATAAATTTCATTAATACTTAGTTCTACAACCTTTATTCTTAGAAATTATAGTTAAACGATTGTACATGCTTTGAATTGTCTTGTCTATTATATCTGTATGATAATTAGTAATAGTATCTATAATTCTGAGTTTGAAATCATTAAAAGTCTCTCTTGTTATCCTTCTTTCCAATGCATCCTTCTTCAATTGTCTTTTAACGTTGTGAAAAAAGTTCTCTATCGGGTTGATGTCCGGGGACCTTGGTGGAATTTTGACGACTTCTGCTCCAATGTTCTTCATTGCATCTCTTGCCATGGCACTGTTCTGGCTTGGGTCATTGTCCTGCAAAAATAAAAGCTTCTCTTTTCCTGTTAATCTCGCTCTATCTAAAAGTACTTGGTGCAATGTCGATTCTATAAAATTAGAAAAATACCTGCCATTCATGGTGGAATACTCCTCCACCAATACAGCCCCAGCACCATGGCAAATACCTACCACATAGTGACATACCCTTCCACCTGGCAGATCCTTGCTGCCCTTCGCAGTAATTTCCAGGCCTTCACCCGGCTTCCTCCATACTCTGCCTGCTGGGGACAAAGCATCCTCGTATGGATTCGACTGATGGACGAAGGATACTGCATCCAGGTACAGCAACACATCCTCTGTCCAAAAAGCAGGGCTGGTGTCTTTCAACGCCTTCAGGGCATATGCCACCCTCTTCTTTTTGTCTTTCAGAGTCAGCAGGCCCTTCCTTCGAGGGCGAATATACTGATAGCCGGAGTTAGTAAAGACTCGGCACATGGTCTTTTTACTTACCTCCGTGATTTCACACTCCTTCGCCACATCCATCACATGGACATTAGGATTGCTTTCCCTCATAGTTTTAAACTTGCGAAGGAAGCGATCTTTGTCCCTACGGCTTAGAATTTTCGGCCTGCCACTCCCTTTCTAAGGGACTTTCTCTTCCGAGCCCTCCTTGCAGATCCGCTCCACGCTAGACTTTGAGATCTTACACCGTCTAGCGATCTCTCGATAGGAGAGCTTCGACTCCTGCCGAAGTAAATACATGTACGCCTTCTTTCTCTCGCTGATAACCATTTGTTTCGACATTATAAAGCCTCTTCAAGCAATGAAAACCACAGAAAATACATCACAAATTCTCAGTATCTTCTGCGATCGGAATATTTTCCAAGAAATTCGTCGAACGTCTCTCGGGGCAAAAATTTGTAACCGTCGTTCTCTAATTACGTAAATGCATCAAAACGAGGCTAAAACAAGAGTTTTAACTTTAACAATACACTACACACTAACGAAACATGGTAGGAGCGTCGTTTTTTTTTAACTCTACCGTACAACCATAACCTTTCAATTAATTAATTGCCCCGCACCAAAGCGGGGCCTCCTAGTGTACCCCGCAGGAGATATAGAGAATCTGTGTAAATTTTTCTACATTTTTCGTTGTCAATTGGAATGTTGTCAGACAGGTAAAACAGGTTTGAAGCGATGGCACAGATGGCAGCGAGTTGTGTGCCGGGCTGTGTGCATGCGGTGAAAGAAGGAGACAAGACACTCCTGTCTTACACTCCTCTCTTGTCTCATTCTGTCTTTCACGCAGCAATTCTGCTTTCTGGTGAGTTTTAAAATTTGCTTATTACATTATTTACGCACTCCTATCTTGTAAAAAAGTATATTAAAAGAAAAATTTTGCGAAGCTTGTTATCGTATAAAAAGTCGTGGAATCAGTAGTTGAAAAAGTTTATTGCGGTTGACGAAAAAGACAAGGGAACATTTTGTCTCTTGTGGGCATTGGCAAAGGGTTAGTAAGGTCTAGTGGCCTTCTATTCTACTACCTGGGCTTTGTCAAAAGAAATAGGTCGTTATATTTCTACTTACAAGTTTGATTGTCTTGTAGGCTATACATTTGATACAAAATCGATTTTATATATTTTTAAATAAAAGAGCAATATATGAATTATTTTTCCTGGTTTATTTGCATTCAACGGCAGTGAAGTGATCACTGTCGACAAAATCGCAGTCGCCATTTTGATGCTTCGGTTTTATTGCACTATTTATAAACTGAGCCTGTTGGTGTTTTCTTAATGGGGTTTTGCGAAGTTGATTGCTGTAGAAAGATCGGAAAAAGGATTGCCGAGTCAGTAGTTGATAAAGTTCATTCATGAGGGAACATTACCTGGCTGTATAGGTGCTGGTACTGTGGGTTGGGCGTTCGCGTACAGTTGAGCGGACTCGAACCGTGTCTGGCCCTGGTAAAAAGAAATGTGTTATTTTTGATTGATACTTTTTCTTGATTTAATTGCATCTTGAAATCAACAATAACAGCAATAGGCAGATGTGGCGGGAAATCATTATTAGCATAAATCACATGTCTAACAATCCCCATACTGCCATTACACAAACCCTTCTCCACCCAAAGGTTCCTTGTCAGCATTACAGGAGCTCCTTTTGCTAAATAAATTACAGTGATCAAATAGGCCTAGATCTTGACTTAAAGTGAAACGTTAAACAATATTGAATATATATTATATTTAGATATATTACACCTGATTAATTTTTTTTGCTGGTCCCCTTGTTTGTGCTTTATATTTTACAATAATGAGCGTGTCAAACGATGTGACTGAAACCCTGATGATTGGTGGAAAACAACAAAAGCTTGCAATAACAATGGAAGTGAATTGTTGTTATCATGGCGGCCTAAATGTTGGACAAGAAAGTTAAAAATTAATGTTCTAACTTCAAGAAAAGTTACTGAAATGGTAAGAATGGCATCTTCTAGCTTAGTTATTGATCGCAATGGATTGTTATTGGCTTTTTAATGATTATTTAGACCTGTTCTTGGCGTGTTCTTGGCTTGTTCTTGGAGTGTTCAGCCTGTTCTTGGCTTGTTCTGGCATGTTCTGGCGTGTTCCGCTTTTTAGTATCGTCGTGAAATTGCCTTACAAGGATATTGTGCTTATCAATGTTTTAAAACTGTTGTGAGGCTTGAGCAAAACTTAAGAGCAAATGATCCATCCCAGCATGTTTTCCGTTCAGTGTTAGTGAGGTTGAGGAATGGAGAAAGCACTATTGATGACTGGAAATATCTTCTTACAAGAAGTACATCATTGTATTCATCAGCATATTGTACAGATTTTGGAGTAAAATTTAAAATTAAACGATACTTACCTGAAAGGGAAGTTGAAGTTTGATTGTAATTCTATGAGTCATCAGCCAGGAAATGGAAGAGTAGGACGAGAGAGAGTACAGCGCATGCGCAAGCCAAACTTTAGAGATAAATACCTGCTCAATGGGAAATGGAAGAGTGAGGGAGGGACATACTCATCATGCTCCAAACAAGGGTGGGCGTCCTACTCTTCCATTTCCTGGCTGATGACTCATAGAATTACAATCAAACTTCAACTTCCCTTTCAGGTAAGTATCGTTTAATTTTAAATTCTATTTCGTCATCAGCCTACGTCATTACAGAGTAGTACGAGATTTTAGAGCATTGAGCTGGTATTTATTGTTGAAGACATCTTATAACAATGAAATTCTTCATATAGATAAAACATGTCTGTCGCAACAAAACAAATCTGTACAATTTCAAAATTTTCTTCAACAAAACAAGAAAAATAATCAAGTGTTACTCAGAAGATAACGAATCCAATATAGCAGTCCCAAAATTAAACGTTTCTGCAATTTTACAGTTATAAAATCGTTGGAATGTTTCTTCATTAGACCAACCAGCTGAATTCATAATATCTTTCATATCATATTGCCTATTTATCAAATGTGATGTAGATGCAGCTCTAGTAGTATGACTTTTATAAACTGATGTATCTATCCCTGATTGTGCCATAAAATTTTTAATCCAGTGAGAAATAGTATCTGTAGAAACTGGTTTATGAGGCTTAATGCAGCTAATTAATAGTTGCTTGTGATTTCCTCGCAAAGGACTAGTTCGTTTTAAATACTCTTCTAAATGCTTCACAATACAAAGACGGGAATCATTAGGATACGGCAAAAACTTTAATGGTTTCTGGTGTACACCAACTCTAGTATGCTTCAATTTTTCAGTTATGGCAAATGTATATGCACCCCCATCAACTGATATATTTTCAATTGATAACTTACTTATTGTCTGGCATCTCTGACCACTCAAAAGACACAGTAAGAATGCAAGTCTGCATGAAAGATCTTTGAGACTCAGATTCAAAATATCTGGATGATTTCTAATATAGTTAAAGACGATGTTAACATTCCATGTTGATTTATACCTGCGTAGGGATGGCCTCAGTTCAAAAATACCTTTCATGTACCGTTTCACAATGGGTAGCTGTCCAAAAGGTGTATTGTCATTATGTAGATAAAGAATTGAAGACAATGTGCTTCTAGCTGTATTTACTGAGCTATAAGACAAACCTGAATCAAAAATTTCTGACAGAAAATCCATTGCAAAGGATAAAGGTGGTGATATATAGTCACACTTGTTTCTGTCACAAAATTTAAACCATCTTTTTGCCATGGACTGATATTGCGACTTAGTGCCTTCACGCCAAGATGCTAAGATAATGTCTACTGTTTTACATGACAAACCTTTTAACAGTAAATTTTCCCGGATACAAGAAATATAAGAAGGGTCAGTTTCTTGTGCAATGGGTGCTTCACACCCGGTTCTGCTGGTAATGTCAACAGATCTTCTTTTGGTTTGAGGAACACTGGCTGCTTCTGCAAGATTGCTATTAGCATTGGGTACCAGGTCTGAGATGTCCAATGTGGAACCACCAATATTCCCTGGGCTTTTTCCTGAATAATTTTCTTGATGGTCCTTTGAATACAACTAAATGGTGGAAAACAATAAAAATCCTGATCAACCCATGAAATTGTGAACGCGTCAATATACTTGGCATATGGGTCTGGTCTGTAGGATATGTAACTGTCAAATTGCTTATTTAATCTGGATGCAAATAAGTCAATACACGGAGAAAATAAAAGATCTTGTAAGGCCATATGAAGCAATATTGAATCAAGCATCCATTCTGTGTCAGAATTTTTATTTCTTGATTCCAAGTCAGCAACAGTGTTCTCACTGCCTGGAATATGAGCTGCTGTAAGCCAAATGTTATTGTCCTCACAAAAGAGCCAGATTTCACAAGCAATTGAGTTACACATCACACTATGACAAGTACCCATATTGTTGACCACTGCTACCGCTGTTGTATTATCAATCATAATTTTGACATGTTTGCCAACAATATGGGATTTAAATGATTTAAGGGCAAAGTATACTGCCAAAAGCTCCAGATAATTTATATGATTCTGGGATTCACCGGGTGTCCAATGCCCCCCTGTAGATGTATCTCCCATGACAGCTCCCCATCCCAACAGAGATGCATCAGAATTGATGGTGATATCTGCAGTAGATTTGTTGATAAAATTATATGCATGTGGGATATTATTTACCCACCACCGTAATTCAATGATAGCAGTATCAGACAGGTGCATTATTCTATCAAAATTCCCTTGTGCAGCTTTTAGTGAGCTTATTTTATCATTTTCAACCTGTCTATAATGGCACTGACCATATCTTACAGCTGGTAGACTAGAAATAATATATCCAATAACTTTAGCCACTTCACGAATAGTGGGGGCAGGCTGAGCAATCAGCACAGAGATTAAATGTACCATCTTTTCAACTTTCTCTTTTGTCAGAGTAATTTTCATAGAGATGGAGTTTATCTCAAAACCAAGAAAAGTTATGTGATTTTGTGGGAAAAAAATGGATTTTTCTGTGTGAACAACAAATCCGAGGCTATCAAGAATCTTGATAGTATCGAGTACAGCTGCAACACACTTTTCATATGTTGTTGCAACCAATAAAAGATCATCAATATAAGCACACAATATAAGGCCTTTCTTTCTTAAGGTAGATAAGACCGGTTTCAAAAGCTTTGTAAATTTTCTTGGACAAAACGCAAGTCCATTCGGATAAACGGTGTATTTGTAAAGTTGATCCTGATAATAAAACTTTAGATACTTTTGGTCTGTATCGTGGATCTTTACACTATAATAAGCATCCTTCAGGTCAATTGATGCCATCCAACAATTGTTTGTGATCAAATCTAATGCATTAAAAATAGTATCCATTTTAAAATGAATGTATTCAATATGTTGGTTCAGTTGCTTTAAATTCAATATAAGACGAATCTTATTACCCTTTTTTGGAACAGAGAAAATTGGTGAGATAAACTCCCCAAATTCATGATTGCATTTTGTGATCACACATTTTTCCTTCAGATTGTGTATTTCATCGTTAATAAGGGAAGATTTGAAAGATTTGTTTTTCTTGTTGAAACCTGTGTTGCTGTTCTGTTTCTGAAAAGAGGACTGATTCTGAGAGCGATAATGAAGTTGTTGTTGGGAAGGGTGATAAGGAGCCCTTCCCTTGTTGAATAAAAAAGGGCCATTTCTATGGTTTGGGTTATTATATGGTGAGTACCTTGGCTTTGATGTACTAGCCCGAGCCATAATTTTACAGTCCAATTTTGATTCGGCTAACATTTTGGACAAGTCATTACCAAACAAAAGCTGTTCTGGTTTATTAGACCGAGAACATGCAGATTTCAGTTCATTGCTTAATAGTGGTTTCAGTGAATCTCTACGCTTGTATGATAGCTCAACATTAACATGGCCCAATAGGGCTATAGAGTCAAAGAGACGTGTGGCAATAACTTTGCAGTCAGGTGGTGTTTTGGCCTCTCGAGATTTCAATAACTCGTCAATGGTTATGGAGAGAGCATTTGTTACTCTGATAATATTATCTTGCAGGACTGAAACACGCAAGTCACGCTGTTTATGAAAACCCTGCACCTTGGACCATATTTGTTCATTTACTCTTGGTACAAATAGTTTGTCACAGTTAAGTGGAATCTTGTACTTTTCAGATATTTCTTTCCGTTTCTCAAGGCTCAATTCACTAGCAAACTTATCATTTATGATTTTTGCCACTTTATCA
This sequence comes from Sanderia malayensis, assembly GCA_013076295.1. Taxonomy (NCBI): domain Eukaryota; kingdom Metazoa; phylum Cnidaria; class Scyphozoa; order Semaeostomeae; family Pelagiidae; genus Sanderia; species Sanderia malayensis. The sequence goes on along the minus strand of RQOL01000627.1, from coordinate 122,071 downwards.
GAAATTGCTGGCCTTTTTACATCAGTGGTACAAAGTGATAATTCAACAGACTCAAGGAATTGATCATTATTATCAGAATCAATATCATGATCATCAAATTCATCTCCACCAAAAATACTCATTGCATCATCTTCACTGGCCCTATTAAAGGGTTTAGGAGTTGCACTATTATCCCTCTTAGATATTGTAGGTGCTTCTTCTGAAGCGCAGTTAGCTTGCTCTGAAGCATGGGTTGCTTCCTCTGAAGCTGGTGTGATTGCTTCCTCTGAAGCTGGCGTGGCTGCCTCGTGGGCATCATGGGGCAACATTACACAATCATTTTGAGATGAAGACGAAGATTGGGAGTATTTTTGGTATCTCAAATCAAGTAACAATTTATTTGTGTCTGCCATACTCTGCTGCATGGCAGACAGAATAGAAATTAAAGAATTATTCTCATTTAAACTGGAGGGCGTGTCCTCCGTCATGGCGATACTGGGGATCTCTCCCGTATCACTCATGACAATCGTGCTAAGTGGTGAAAATACAAGTAATAAATGGAATAAAAGTTCGCTACTTATCTTGTGTGATGTCAAGAAAAAATGAAACTTCAAATCTCTTACAGATTCAGGACGATACAAAGCAAATATTTTCTTCTTCAAAAACTCGTGGAATGGCTTGCAGACATGAACGTACAAATTGGCTTGCGCATGCGCTGTACTCTCTCTCGTACTACTCTGTAATGACGTAGGCTGATGACGAAATAGAACTAACATTTACAAATGAAGAAGTAGCAGCTCATAATCTTATGCAATTAAAAAATGGAAAATACCCAATGATTTCAATACACGCCAAGCATAACCATGCAAAAGCTGCAAAATTGTCATCAGATGAATTCTGTGGCTTAGAGTCTGTAATTTATTTAGCAAAAGGAGCTCCTGTAATGCTGACCAGGAACCTTTGGGTGGCGAAGGGTTTGTGTAATGGCAGTATGGGGATTGTTAGACATGTGATTTATGCTAATAATGATTTCCCGCCACATCTGCCTATTGCTGTTATTGTTGATTTCAAGAAATATACTGGTTTGTGTTTCAAGGAAGGCAGGTCTGTTCCAATTGTTCCACTAATATCTGAATCAGATTGTGAGAATGGCATTTTTGAAAGACAACAGCTTCCTCTGAAATTATTTTATGCAATGACCATCCATAAATGCCAGGGTCTAACTTTACCTAAAGTTGTTCTTAATCTTGGCAGGCAAGAAACTACAGCAGGACTTGCATATGTTGCATTTTCTAGAGTCGCACATTTTCAAGACTTGCTTGTTGAACCATGTTCTTATGAGCGACTTGTAGCTGTTAAAAATAATAGGAATTTTCAATTTAGAGTCAAGGAAGAGTCTCGTTTTGCTGATTTGGCAATGACAACAAAAATTGATTTGCATTAGCCTAATTTCACCTTAAATGCTACATTATTTTTATCTTCTAGTGGTTCATCTTTGATCTAATCTTCTTATGAATATGAATGTACAGTTATATGTAAATATATATTGAATATTTTCATAACAAGACCATATTTTATCTCATAGATTTGTTAATGTGCTCAGGTAGTTTTCCAGTATCATGGCTGCATCAAAAGGTGAGTATTTTCCTTTTCCTGATTTCTCTGACTTTCGAATTCCTCACTTCTCTAACATTTTAGTTTAGCAGCATATTATTGGTGACAAATTTAACTAATTTTCATGAATTTATTGCGCATTTTTCAAAAGCTATTGTGTACACAAGCCACAACGTGTTCTTCTACATTTAGTTTTCTTTTAAATATTTATGCTCTATATTTACTTCAGATCTTTCAGGATACGTCAGCAATGTTTCACCAAACAAAACATCTGCTAAAAAGAACAAGTATTTTGATGTCCAAGTTCAAGTAAGTGAATTTCTGACAGAAAAGGTCAGAATTATGGAGAGTGATCAAGTGAAACGTGGTCTATTTTTGCAAAAGTTGGAATCAAAATCACCTGTCCAGTTGTCAGCAGTGTCAGTTTCTGGAGGAAATCAAATGTCATTTTTCAATGCAAATGTTGGCAGCAAACTTCAAGAATTACCAACATTGCCATTCGCATTCTTGGAGACCAAGCCTGTAACCATTAAGTCAGTACTGAATGATGATGTCAGTGGCAATTTCACGGTGCAAGGTGAAATCAAGTGGAAGCAGGAGAAGAAAGTAGTTGAAGTTGGAGCTGCGAGAAATCCACGATGTGTAAGGGATGCCATATTAGCAGACGAAACAGCAAATATTTGCATTTCAATTTGGGGAGACCTGATTGACAACATTGAAGAATACACACCAATTGCCATCACAAATGTGGTTTGTCAATTTTACAATGGAAGGAAATTGTCAACAACTGCCGACTCTGCTGTTTCACACTTGCAAAATGCAATTAACAACATTGATTGGGAAGAAGTCAAAACTGCCAACAGTTTAGAAATGTTATCATGTCCAGAAATTGATTGTGTTCATTGCCATTCTTTTCACATCTGTTGCAACTTAGATTGCAAAAAGAAGGTTGTACCATTTCCTGGCCAAGCATCAGTCACATGCAGTACATGCAAAAGAAAGATGTTACTTGCGCGATGCAAGGAAACGTATACATGTGAATTCATTCTATGTCCAACTGATGATAACAAACAGTTCAAGTTGACAGCCTTTCCTAACACAATTGATGAGTTTTTGCCAACAAAGGAGAATGATAGAGAAAGTCTAGAAGACACCTTGCTTCAACTCAAAAACGAAGATTTTGAGTTCAATGCGAATCATGTAATCACCAAAATCAGCTACCACAAAATTGATGAGAAAGTGAAAGAAGTTGTGAGCAACGAGGACAAAGTATTGGCCAAGGAGGTAGCACTTTCTGACAACAGTGATGCTGATGTTGACACCAAACAGAAAACTGAATGATTGTGTACCACAAACAAACTATGTTTTAAAGGCATTCTGCCAATGGAACCATTCCCATAAGTATTATATTTCTCCAATTTCATTATTTTTGTAGATTTTTCCATTATTATGAAGCCTTCTTGGCAATTTCACAAAATTTACATGCTCTATTCTCTCTTGTATACAATATCTTATAAATTGTCTTGATTCACTTTGTTCAACTTGCAAGTCATAAGTGAAATAATATGCACACTGTGATTAACGTTCAAGAATAGTTTAGATATTTCACATTCAGCATTCCAAATAATTCAGTTGCAACATAAAGCATTTCAAACTTTCTCAAAAGTTTCACACAATCTTTCTGTTATTTAGTTTTTTGATTGTTGAAAATTATTAAACTGTTTCTTTATAAAAAATGAGTGTCCTTGCAAGGTGAACTTTTTCAATACCAATTGCAGTAATTTGTCATAAATTTATTTCTAAATTTTATACTTTTAGATGAATGATACAATATAACATTTTTGTTAAAATGAGTGAACTACCTATTTGTTGAACTCCTATCACTGTGAAGAATTTTAAAATAAGCTCTCGGAAGCCCTTTTACTAATATCAGATTTCCAGAATTATGCATCCATGTACATGCCAATTGATGCATGCACACCCCGCCATCCTCAAAAAGGCATGTGCGGCACTTAGTTTTATCTATTGCTAGTTTAAATTCCACCAGCTATAAACATAACAAACCATTTTAATTACCATAAAGGCAAAAACCCCAGGAAAATAGGGCCATTGTGTACCTATGACGTCACTGGTACACTGGAGGAAAAAAATATTTGCAGCATCGTGATCAGCACCCCGGAAAACCCCTAAAACCTCCTAAAACCCCTAAAAAGCACCTTAATATCTATTGTACTTCGATTTTCATACCAGACAATAGGGGACAAAAGTCCTTGGGACACCTGAAAATTTCATCCCATAATGCTGTGCTTCTGCACACTTTGTTTTCTGTGAGCAGAATGCGACCCCCCACTCCCCCAAAACAATGTTGTCTTGTGCACCAGTCCTTTGTTGTCGTCGGGCCAAAAGAATTTCGGCGATATTGAAAAACACAGCATCTACAAACAACATTGTTATGGGGGGGAGGGGGATGAAGTATGCGTGTAAAACTTGCTAAAATCCTGGGTGTCCCACGACTTTTGTCCCCTATTGTATGAAAGCTGGGTAAGTGTCTTGTAGCTTATTTCAATTAATGAATATAGTAGCTACTCCAGCATTACTAAATTACTGAATTGGTGACCACTACGCAACCGGAAGGAACAGCTTTCGTTGTTAAATGTTAATTGCTTTGTACATTTACGCTGCATACGTATTATCTTAACTTGGCGGAAGCATACGAAAAAGAACAATACCGTAATAAAAACACTTATACATTAATTTGCATTTTATCGATTCAGCTAATCACACACCCGGCAGTTTTCAATCTGTAAACATATAAACAATTTCACAAGTTTTTCAGACATTCGTCACCCTCAGCGTGAAACACCTTTGCAGTCAAAACAGGCCTACAATAAAATACAAAGGACATATACCAACAAAAATATGACAACCGAGCCAAGTTCTCCAAATTTTATTACTTCGCCCTCGCACGAACTGTGGGATGTGTCTACAACAGCACCTGTGGCTGCTTACAACTTAAAGCTGCCTCCATTTTGGCCTCACAATCCTACGATCTGGTTTGCCCAATTTGAGGCACAGTTTCGTACAAAAAACATTACAACGCAACGCCAACGTTTTGCCCATGTCATCTCAGTGCTTCAACCCGAAATCGCTGAGGAAGTCAGAGAAATTTTGCTGAACCCACCAATTCTCAACCCATACGATACTTTGAGGAACGAATTAATTAAAAGTACCTCCCTTTCCGAACAAAAACGATTGCACCAGCTCTTGAATGCCGAAGAGTTGGGTGATCCCAAACCATCTCAACTTCTTCGTAAGATGCAGCAGTTGCTTGGTGAACAGAGGCTCAACCAAAAAATATTTCGCCAATTATTTTTACAACGATTACCAATAAATGTTCAACTCATTTTGGCTTCCACAACTGATGAAATGGCATTAGATCAATTGGCTTCATTGGCTGACAAAATACTCGAAGTCAATCCAGCAATTTTTACCATTTCGACAATCTCTCCCAATCCAAAACCGTCTCCTACAGCCTCTGTTGATTCTACATCCCTTCTCCAATTGCAAATCAATCAATCAATTAACCAAACAGGTAGAAGCTCTCACTACCCAAATTAATTCTGAATCCAATTTTCGAAGACCAAATTATTCTCAACGCTCACAATCGCCATTCCGAAACAACTTCAGCAGACAGCATTTCCGTTCTCCCAGTTGTCCTGAGCTGATGCCACAGTCAATATGCTGGTATCAAAAGAGGTTCGGTCAACAGGCCCATCGTTGCACCCCACCTTGCTCATACGTTGCTGACGTAACCCCTACTGCTCCTCCACAGCCAGCTCACAGTGCACAACAACAGGGAAACGGCCAAGCGAGAGTTTAGCGGCGACAAGACCCTCTGGCACATTACACAATAGTTGTCTCTACTACGTCACCGACCGTTATTCGGGAATTAGATTTTTGTGTAGACACCGGCGCATCGGTTAGTGTTATTCCATGTCGTCCTTCGGACAAACGTCACAAGATCACTAACCTCCAACTTCACGCCGTTAATAACTTGTCCATTGCAACGTATGGTGAACGATCGTTAACCTTGAACCTTGGATTGCGTCGACTCTTTCGTTGGATTTTTATTATTGCGGATATTCCTACACCTATTATTAGAGCCGATTTCCTTTCATATTTTTCATTAAATGTTAACGTTTATCATCATCTATTATTTGATACAACCACGAACTTAAAAATTCAAGGCATTCCTTCATCAGAGACTTCACCTCAGCTAATGTTTGCGATTCCCGACGTTAACCACAAATACAAGGAGCTTCTTACTAAATTTAATTCAATAACAAGACCAAACTATGACGAATCAGCAGTTAAACATAATGTTACACACCACATTGAAACAAAAGGTCCTCCTGTCTTTAGCCATCCATGCCGTCTTGCACCTGATCGATTGGCAATAGCCAAATGTGAATTCGATCACATGCTCCAACTTGGTATCATTCGGCCTTCAAATAGCAGTTGGTCCTCTCCACTTCACATGGCTCCTAAGTCAACCCCCGGAGATTGGAGACCATGTTGTGATTACTGCGCACTTAATAATGTCACAATTCCAGATCGTTACCCCATTCCACACATTCAAGATTTTACAACAATGCTACATGGAAAAACAATATTTTCAAAAACTGACCTCGTTCGCGCCTACCATCAAATCCCAGTGGAACCTGCTGATATTCCCAAAACTGCCATTACTACCCCCTTCGGTTTATTTGAGTTTGTCCGCATGCCATTTGGTCTACGTAATGCTGCACAAACATTTCAACGCTTTATTAATCAAGTATTGCATGGTCTTGACTTTGTTTATGCTCATATTGGTGACTTACTAATTGCCAGGGCTTCCGAAGCAGAACACCTTCAACATATAGATCTGCTCTTCACTCGTTTATCCCAATTTGGCGTCGTAATCAACCCAGCAAAATGTGTCTTTAATTCATCTTCACTAGAATTTCTCAGTCATCACATCTCCGTAGAAGGAATTTCTCTGCTGCAAACCAAAGTTTCTGCAATACGCAATTTTCCGACACCTACATCACTACGTCAACTGCACGAATTCCTAGGCCTAATCAACTTTTATCGTTGTTTTATTCCAAACTGTGCAACCATCGTTCAACCACTCACAGATCTTCTGGGCGGTAAGCACAGAAGAAACACCCTTCATCTCGACGAAGCTGCACTTGCTGCATTTACAGCCATTAAATCAGCAATTTCCGATGCTCCCCATTGCCTCATGGTTGATGCATCTAATGTTGCCATAGGATCTGTTTTACAACAACGCATTAGCGGCTCTTGGCAGCCGATTTCATTCTTTTCAAAACGATTACAGCCCGCCGAAATCAAATATAGTACATTTGGTCGAGAACTACTCGCCGTATATCTTTCACTTCGTCATTTCCGACATTGTCTGGAAGGTCGCAAATTTTACGTTTTCATCGACCATAAGCCATTAAAGTACGCATTAGCTTTGTCTGCCGATCGCCAATCTCCACGTGAAATCCGCCATCTTGACTTCATATCACAATTCACCACCGACATCCGCCACATCACTGGCAAAGAAAATGTTGTTGCTGCCGCTTTGTCCAGAACTGAAGTTAATTCATTACACCTGGCACCCCCAATCGATTTCACACTTCTCTCCAAGGCCCAACACGAAGACACAGATCTACATCACTTGAACGATACATCCTCACTTCAATTAAAAGAGTTTCCCATTCCTAACGCCCCTGGCACCATACTCGTGATACAACGACTAGTACTCCGCATCCATACGTTCCAGTGCCTTTTCGTTGTTCCATCTTCAATCACTTGCATTCTCTATCTCATCCGGGTATTCGTGCCACACAGAATCTGATCACCGCACGCTACGTCTGGCCTAACATCAACACAGACCTTCGACGTTGGACTCGTTCCTGCATTCCTTGTCAACGATCCAACATTCAACGTCACACCGTCACACCGTCGCACCGATTGGCACATTTGCTACGCCAGATGCTCGATTTGATCACATACATATCGATTTCGTAGGTCCACTTCCACCTTCGAACGGATTTCGATATCTACTCACTTGTATCGATCGATTTACACGATGGCCGGTAGCAATTCCAATCACCAATATCACAGCCGAAACTGTCGCACGTCACTTCCTTCAACATTGGATTTCCCATTTCGGTATCCCATCCGCCATTATGACCGACCGCGGCACACAATTTGAATCTTCGCTCTTCAAAACACTCACAACACTCCTTGGCATTAAACGCATACGCACTACCTCATACCACTCATGTGCTAACAGTATGGTAGAATGATTTCACAGCCAACTCAAGTCCTCCTTGAAAGCACACCCTGATTCAAGCAAATGGTCTGAAGCATTGCCCCTCGTTCTCCTTTCAATTCGTAATACAATTAAAGCAGACCTCGATTGCACACCTTCTCAGCTCGTCTTTGGAACAACTTTATGTTTACCTGGCGAATTCTTTACTCCGTCTCACAACCAATCAGATCTCGATCCAGGCAACTACGCTCATCGCCTTCAGCTAGTCATGCAAAAATTATCTGCAATTCCACTTCACCAACAATCACCCTCTTCGCATATATATACCAGCTGACCTTGCCTCCTGCACCCACGTCTTCGTTCGACACGATGCTGTCCGAAAGCCTTTGCAAGCACCTTACGATGGCCCTTACAAAGTTCTTCATCGTACAGACAAGCATTTTCTACTCGACATCAAAGGCAAACCTAATACAGTCAGCATTGACCGCCTCAAAGTCACACACCTCGACACAGCCTATCTACCTCTTACATCGCCCCCACCTTTGCTTTCAGAAAACGCCCCACTTACCCCCGCATCTACAGCACAACAACCACCTCCACAACAACTGCCCGTCCAGCCCTCTCTCCAGCGCGCCATTCGCTCTGGAAGACACGTCCATTTTCCCGTTCGCTACGGATTTGACTCTTAAAACTGTTAAGTAAATTATTTCACTTTTTTATCATACTAGTAATTATTTCGTATTTTATTCGCTATATCGAAAGCTTCACTCCACTCGCCTTCTAGTAGGGGAGCTATTGTAGTGTGCTCGGCAGCCTTACCAACGAGCACTTTAACTAACTAGCGAATCATAACACACATCCTAACACTTAACCATATTTATCAACTATTATCTAAACAAACATATTCATTAGCCTTTTATAGTCAAACGTCCAACCATAACCTACTCTTAACCTTATTTGCTTAAGTATTTACGAGACACCTAAAATTGCAACTTATATTTAATCAAACACAACATTTCGTTACTCGGTTAGTTAATTAATTAAGCATTCATTTTGGTATGATACACTGACACAAGAAAGAAATTCACATTGTTTCTCTTCGAGCCTTCTCACTACCAAACTTCAAAGCAACTAAGAAAGCTGGGTAAGTGTCTTGTAACTTATTTCGATTAGTGATAATAGTAGCTACTCCAGCATTACTAAATTACTAAACTTCCAAATTCGCGTTGTGAACTCCATTTTCGAACAAAGTATTCGCTGTTCAAGTGACCCGTTTCGTCTTTTGCTGCAAGTTGATTGGCTCTTTCGCGACTTCACGAGAAGAGTTGCGAAGCTTAGGCCTAATGTAAAGAAGCCAAAAGTTTTAACCAACAAATTAAGATAAGAGATTATCAGGCAAGCTGAGCCAGCCAAGCTGTTCTAAGAGGAGTAGGCAGAGGCATGAGCATAAGCGAATGCAGCACATGAAGTGCGCCCTATCAGTCAATGTTTCTTGATAATAGATAGACAGGCGAGCGCAGCGAGCTTACCCATTGTATGTGGGGTTGAAAGAGGGATGATGGGAAGTGAATGCAACGCACGAAGTGCGCGAACCACGTTAAGTTTTTTCACTTGCCCCCCTCCGGGAACTGAGTGTATGCGAGCTCCCCTGGCTAGTAGTAGCTATAGTATGCATGTATGTATGTATCTATCTATGTATGTATGAGGTATATATGTAGACGACCGTGCCTGGCTAGTCTAATATTACCATTCTGCGTTGTCTTGTGAGAAGGGCTCAAAACTATGCCAGAACAATAGATTCAACCCGAAACAATAAGTTGAGCGCCCCAAAACAATTGGCCGAAAGGGCGAGCCCGGTGATCAATAGGACCTTTTTGAATAAGCGCCCACAAAGTTGACACTTGCTTGGAAAGGCTCCGTTTCTAGAGTAGGCAAAAGTTATCTATTTTTGGAAGCCTATTTCAAAAGGATTTTTGAGTTATTCCATTAATTATTCTCCTGGTTGTGCTATCATGAAAAAACGGCAGTTTACGCTGGCGAAACAGCCAAATCTGTGTCCCGAACTCCTTTTCAAACAAAGTATTCATTATTCACGTGACCTGTTTCGCCTTTTGCCATAATTTGCCTTTCGTGATTTCACGTGAAGTGTCATCCCTATCAGTCAAAGTTTCTTGATAATAGATAGACAGGTGAGGTCAGCGAGCTAACCCATTGTATATGGGGTTAAAAGGGGGCATGAGTGTTTATGATTGCTCCTCACACAAAGTACACCAACCACACCAACCACATTAAGTTTTTTTTACTTGCCCCCTTCGGGAAGCGAGTGAAGGGGAGCGCCCCCGGCTAGTAATTAATAATATGATATGATCTTCGTTGTAAAAGCTGCTAAATGGGTCAGCAGTGAAAAGCAACAATGACTAAAAGTATTGACTAAAAGTGGCTGTGATTATTGAAGCTATAAAACGTATTCACCAAAATTGCTGCATTTCCGGCCGATTTCGAGTTTATTCAAATTCAGGATAGTATGTATTTCATGTATTGGTAATAACAGTTATTCACCAAACAGAAGAATAAAATTTTCATGTGTCTTGTTACGTAAAAAAACAACAGCAATTTCTCCCACTTTTCATAGATCATTTTGACTTGTTCCACATAGAAGCGGAATTGCGTCGATAGGAAGTTAACAAAAGTGAATTTAATTTACAGTTATCATTATTCAGAATTATTGTTCAGAAATTTATTATTATTATTCAGAAAACTAAAAAATTCCCTGAAAAGGCATTTCTCCATATCAGCTACGTCAGGTCTTCCAATTTCAATAGTAACATCCCCAATATTTTGCAATTTAAGCAATATCTCCATATAATATAAAACATAACTGTTTGTATGTATGTATGTATGTATGTATGTATGTATGTATGTATGTTTGTGGCTATGTCTGCTTATAACTCAAGAACCACTCCACAGATCGAAAATGAAAGGTATCTATGTAACGGGAGTTTATTAACGGGAGTTTTACAAAACGTTTAGGATTAAAAGAGTAAAACCAGAGAAGTAAAGGGTAGTTGAAATAAAATGTGACGGGATTTTCGACTTCTCGGATCTATTGTGACATCAAATAAATTACCAGTCTGTATCTGTGTGGTTGTGAAATACATGTTTCTTTATTCAATTCCAAGTACACAATAATAAAATCTGATATTCATATAAAATGCCTAAAAAAAGAAAGCGGCTACTTAGTGGAGAAACAACTGGCGAGAAAAGAAAGAAATGTATGATCGGCTGGCATGTATGTGAGCTAATTTTTCCTGACAAAGTATCTACTTAAATAAAGGCCATTTGCCGAAATCTCAACCTGGCATCGATGAGTATCAGGGCTAGTCTCCGTATAAGGTAATAGAGTTTTTTGATCAAGTAACCAACTCGAAATAAGTAATTAGCTCTCTTTTGATTCATATTAAAGACTTCTGCGACTTTTGGATCTTTTACCACGTTTAAATTCTCCGAAAATTCAATCTATTAATTTTCTCCTCTGCATAGGCAAATGGCACCGATGCACAAATTTCCACCCCTGATGTTACCCCTTAAACCCAGGCAGACATTTGTTCACAGTCATTTTTGGAAATACTTTGGGGTATAGGTACAAAATGGCCTAGCACATGATCTTGCATCATACCGTGTTGACATCTCAGCGGTCTGTGAAACTAAGCTGAAAACCACAGAAAGTGAAGGTAATCAAGGACACATCAACATAGGAAATGGAGGTAACAAATATGACTTATATTATGTAGGGAATGGAAAAACCAATTATCACGGTGTTGGAATAGCTGTAAACTGCAAAATAAAAGGAGAATTTAATAGAATTTCAGACAGAATATGCAAGTTTACTGTCAAAAAAATCAGACAGATAAATAAAAACTACAATACCAACAGACGCCTAGTGTTCATAGCAGCATATGCCCCGACCCTAGAAGTGAGTGAAAAATCTCCAGAAGTAGCTTACAAATTTTACCATGACCTAAATACAGTCACAGAATCGGTACCCACAAGAGACATCCTAATTGTAGGCACAGATTCAAATGCAAAATGTGGATCAGCAGAAGACAGAAGCCATCCAAACTTAGGTCTATATGGCAAAGGTACAATGAATTCAAATGGTGACCGGTTTCTAGAATATGCCAGAAGAAATAATCTTGTATTAACTAACACCCTCTTCTATCAGAAACAATCTCACAGAACAATATGGACTGCACCAGAGAGGGTACAACCAATTATTGACTCAAGATCAAAACAGCCTAGAAGAAATCTATATCGAAACCAAATCGATTTTATAGTAAGGAATGATCACCGTCCAATGATACAACTCTCTCGCTCACATGGCAACCTTTCAGTAAGCACTGATCATAAACTTGTCAGACTTACAATGAACATCTGCTTACATCTCTGCTACAGAAACAAAACAGAGAAAGCAGTGTATGATGTCAGAAAACTACATGTTATTGAATTAAGAAATAAATATCAAATAAAGCAGAAAGAAAATTACTCCAAGCTGCAAGACGAAAACAACAACAAAACACCCCAACAGATGTGGAATAATATAGTGAATGCAAGTCTTCAAGCAGCTCAAGAAGTAGTAAAAGCCGAGAAATCAAACCAGAAATGTAACAGTATACAAGCTAAAGAACTCTTACAGAAGCAGAAACAACTCAAGGATAAAATAGAATCCCTCAAAGATCCAGAGGAAAGAAGACAGACCAAAGCAGAGAGAAACAGAATCCTGAGAGAGCTTCACAAACAAATAGAAAATGAAAGTAGCAAAAGGATAGATACTGAGATCCAGCTCATAGAGTCGATATCAGAAGACTCCAGCAGAATGTACCGTGCTAGTCAGTTCATCAAATCCATCAAGCCCAAAAAACAACTTATATTACAAGGTAAAGAGGGTCTGACATCAAATGAAAGTGACTGCGCAAATATTCTCACTGAACACTTTTCCAAAGTTTTCTTCAGTGAAGACACTACCCCCATGCCAATCATACCACCAACAGAGATGAGAACTGCATTTGAAACGGCAGAGGTAAGAAAAGCAATTAACTCTATGAAAAACAACAAAAACTGTGGATGCGATCAAGTAAAAGCTGAGTTGATAAAATACGGTGACAATGACATCATCCGCGGAATAGCAACCCTCCTCAACAAGATAGCAGTTACTGGGGAATATCCAAGTGAAATCAAGAAGGGACTTCTGATACCCTTACCCAAACCTGGAAAGAAAAGGGGCCCACCTGAGAACTGTAGACCAATAATATTACTATCAACACTACGTAAGATATTAGCAATAATCATGATAAGAAGAACTGCTGACAAAATGATGACTAGAATTCCTCCCTCACAGGCAGCCTACATTGCTGGGAGAGGCACAACAGAACATGTATTAGCCTTGAAGCTGTTGATAGAAAAGGCCATCAATGCAAGTGACTACGAGATATTAATCAGACTTCTAGACATGTCTAAAGCGTTTGACACAATCGACAGAGCAATGCTAATGGAAGACCTGAGCACAGTCCTAGAACAGGACGCGCTACACATGTTCTATATACTATTAAAAGATGTAGAATTACAAGTAAAATTGAATGATAAGAATGGAAAGATCTTCAAGACCAACATAGGATCACCTCAAGGAGATTCAGCCAGTGCATTCCTACCGTAAATCCTCGAATTAGCCCCCTGGGGGCTTATTTATTTTTGACATTTTCAGAGGGGGCTTATTCGAGGGGGGGCTTATTCGAGGGAGGGGGGCTTATAAAACTATCTGAAATAAGGCACAAAAATTGACGTTGTTACTGGGAAAATAAACGTGAAATTGGTTTAGTTGTTCCAGCAAAGTACTTTGCATACACAGATAAACAGAAGAATGCCCAGGTATTGGTGAAAAAACGGTCAGAAAAACAAAATTTTCTCGAACTCGCTGTACGCAAACATCAGCATGTTTGGGGTGGGGGCTTATTCGAGGGGGGGGGCTTATTAACAATTTGTTGTTCTAGGGTGGGGGCTTATTCGAGGGGGGGCTTATTCGAGGGGGGGCCAATTTCAGGATTTATGGTATTCATATTTTATCTAGCTGTCACCCTAAACCAATATAAAGATTCCTGTGTACAAAATGCAATTATAACACCAGCTCCTCAAGATCACGATTACTCAATCAAGAGCTTAGAGCCTACTTATGAACATGATCAACAATACGCAGACGACATCGGCTGGGGCACAACATTCAAATGATCAGCCAGCGATATAGAAGAGAATGTACCCAAATATCTGAAGAAGAGAAAACTGAACGCGAACCCCGAAAAAACCGAGAAATATACTGTGAGAAAGAATGGAGATGAATCCTGGAAAATCACAAAATATTTAGGATCCCATTTTGACACCGAAAAAGACATAAAGCGAAGAACAGGAATAGCATATGGTACCTTCAATGACATCAAAAGATGGCTAACCAGCCCCAGAGCTTCACTATCAAACAAAATCAGACGCTTTGAAGCCTTCCTCTCAACCATCTTCCTGTACAACTCCGAAATATGGACACTCACTGCAAAATTAGAAAACAAGATTGACGTCTTACAGAGAGTTTTTCTCAGAAAATGTCTTGGGATAACCAGAGCGGACAGAGTATCCAATACTGATCTGTACAACAGAACTAAAACTATGCCATGGAGTATCACCATCAAACAGAGAAGACTAAGATTTCTAGGACACATACTACGACTTCCTAAGAGCACACCAGTAAGGAAAGCCCTCACAGAATATCACCGTCCTGTACAGAGAGACCCCGGGCGGCCATATATGACATGGTGGTCGCTTACTCAGAAAGACCTCAAGTCCCTCCAAACACCAGTACAGAAACCTACGCTGCCTAACCTCACCTCCCTCGCATAACACAGAGTGAAGTGGCGAAATATCACAAAATTATAAATAGATACTTTTTTTTAAATTATTTTTTTATGTAACCTTAGCGAAGCGCAATGTTTCCTTAGAGACGATACGCGTTTGTGATGATGATAGGTACTTGAAAATGACCATTACAATTTCTCCGCTTTGAAGTGACCCTGATGTCAACCACAGCCGGTCTAATCAGACCGTTATTGCAAACGTTTGAGAACAAAACTGTCGCATTTGATTGGATAGAGGAAGAGGAAAGTCCTACCTTAGCAGAAAAATGGCAGAAAATCCAGTTCGTACAGGGAAGTGAATAAATGGCACAGTAAGTGGAGAAAAAGAAGTTAAATGCCCAGTCTACAATCCTGAAGTTGCTGGAGTTGGCAAGGTCAACTACAGCAGATTTTCAACAGAATTTGCAGAATTAGATCTCTACATGCTGACATCCGGACGTTCATTCCGAGAAGCAGAGAGAGTAGTTTTCCCACCTAAATGGAATATGGTGTTCTGATGTATCCCAAGATCACAAGAAGGAGATTTCATCTTCGGGTAAAAGACTCTGCACCTATCGGAACTGGACACATGATAAAGGGAAATAACAATGACCCAATGGCTGAAGAAACCAAGTTAAGATGGGCGCTCATTGGAACGATTTAAGTCCAGCAGTCACATGATCAACAAACCGCGGCAAATCTGATGATTGAACAGCTGAAATCTGTCAATCAAGGAATCAAACAGCTCTATGACTTGCATGTTCTTGGTACTGAAGATGGCAGTGGAGATGTTTTCGAAGAATTTAAAGACAATATAACAAGAGATGAGGATGGCAGATTCTCCGTGAAGCTCCCTTGGAAAAGGGAAATTTCTTCCTGCCAAACAATAAGAAGATGTGCCAGGGAAGATTGGCGGGGCCATTGAATAAGTTGAAGAAATCACCAGAAACTTGAGAACATATGATGACGTCATTCAGCAGCAAATCAAAGATGTGATAGTAGAGCTTGTAACAGAACAACCAGATGGCAAGCATGTTCACTATCTCCCACACCATGCAGTGATTCGAAGAGAGGCAGAGACTACTAAGTTGAGAATTGTTTACGATTGTTCAGCAAAACGCGCAAGTATGACCATTCTATAAATAATTGTCTCCACATTGGACCACTTCTGCAGCCCCTTTTATACAACACCTTGATCAGGTTCCGGATACAACCAGTGGCACTACCTGGGGACATGCAACAAGCATTCTTGCAGATCAAAGTTGACGAAGAAGATGGTAGTAGGATGAGATATCTCTGGCCTACAGGTCTACCCAAAGAGAACACGGAAATACAAGAATTGCGGTTCACAAGAGTAATCTTTGGCTCAGGTCCCAGTCCTTTTCTATATAGAGCCACTATAAAACACCGTATGGAGAATTGATATTTTCTGCAGAGGAGCTAATGCAATGAAAGGGAAACTAATAGACAGATTCAAGGATGGACATTTCAACATGAGAAAATGAAAGTCTAAGATACCTGAATTACGAGATGAAACAAATTAGCACAAAGGATTGGCGAGGAGAACATGAACGCACCAGCATCTACTAACACTCCCAGAAAGAATGCAAACGATGAAGTGCTAGGTGTTATTTGGAATGAAGAAACCAATGTAATGGGTGTCAGCCTTGAGAAACTCACAGCAACGGAACATGAACCAACA
Organism: Sanderia malayensis; assembly: GCA_013076295.1. Lineage (NCBI taxonomy): Eukaryota > Metazoa > Cnidaria > Scyphozoa > Semaeostomeae > Pelagiidae > Sanderia > Sanderia malayensis. The sequence continues at coordinate 105,522 of RQOL01000627.1, read as the reverse complement.
CAGCAAGGAGTTCTAAGGATGGTTGCAGCCATCTGTGATCCAATCGGGGGTGCAAGCCCAGTCACCATATTGGGCAAGATTATCTACCACAAAATATGTATGCGGAAACTTGGATGGGATGCACAAATTGCAGAAGACTTACCGTATTTACTCTATTAAGAGCCCTGGCGCTAATTAAATATTTTGCAAATTGGGTTGGGGCTTAAGGGGGGAGCTTATTTCACAGTCCCGAAATTTTAAAATCAAACAACCTCAAAAACAAAAGGATAATCTTCTATAGTTCCAAATGTTATTTAATATGAAGCAGTCAAGATCAACTTCAACTGCTGATCTTGACTGCATTGCATTTTTCAAATGCTCAGAGCCATATAAAAGTGTTTTTCAAGCCTTAAAGGGCTACTCCCACCATATTTTTTTATTCCATTTCTGGGTAGTTTTTGGCGTAAAAACAGGTACTGCACTTTTAAATTTCGAAATTCGCTCATTAACACCCTTTTTTACGCCTCCAAACATGCACATTCCAGAAAAAAGTCGGGCAAAAAGGAAACTGGGGCGAGGCCAGTGTGACGCAGATGCCGGAACGCAGAAAATTTACTTTATTGTGTTCAGTACCAAAGCTCGCACGAAAACGTTTTGCATGTCTATAGTCAAAACCAAGTCGTATTTAAAAAATTAAACCGTGCCACGAACTAGTTCAGGATCTGAGGAATCTTTTGATGCCTTGTTTATCACGAGAAGCGTGAGTTTTTTACAAAAATGAGGATGATTTGCTCACGCTTATGCTGCAAGCCGGCGGGTTTTTCGACCTCAACGTCGCAGTCTCGAGCGAGCTTCACTTCACATACAGTCTTCAGTGGTGCGGGATGGTTTTAAACAACAATATGAATTCGAAATCTATTCAATTAAAGAGGAGCAAGCTCTCTTTCAACAATTTTTCGATAGAATTCATAGTATGGAAAATTGGTGAGCTCTTATCTATGCATTTATAGGATTTAAACAAGATCGGGTCAGTCAAAAATTTGCAAATCGCTAGGCCGAGCAGGTCCCGGCACGGGTAAAGTAGAATAATGCTATTTTGGACTAATAATGCATGAAAATAACCTTATTTGTCTTATTTGGTGTGTATTTGAAGCAGCAGCTCATATTTTGGTAATATTTCAAGTGTAATTATGGTCATAGCTGTGTAGAAAAGCTAGAAAATCCCTTCCAGGAGTGTAAAAATTAATGTCCAGAGATCAAAGATTTCACAAGTTCAATGTGATGTGAATTCGAAGAAAAACTTTCCAGCACAATGTTTGGGCTTCATACTGGTGTGCTGGTTTTGATTATATTGTCTGACTTTGTCAACAATATACACCTTTACTTTGCCTTAGGTTTCAATGTAATCACCAAGATATATAATTTATAACAAGAACTCCATGGCTATGTCAACCAAACAATTTCAATTTGAGCAATTTTTTAACAGCACAGCACTTTAGCATTTCAATATCTTTGACAAAAACCCAAGTAGTAAAGACAAAAATAATCAATAACTATCTTGCTAAAACCAAGCACACGGCAAAACTTGATAAAACAGATTATAGAACTGATGGAAACGATAAACAAACTTATTATATTCAGGAATAGTTGGTTGTTTATAACGCAAATGAAAGGAAGAAAGAGGTTGAGTGATGAACAGATAACAACGTGAGGCGTGTGAATACTGGAAAAATCCATTGTCACTGCATCAGCTTTGGGGTCAATTTTCAGCCCTTAACAATGCCGAAAATTAAAAAAAACACACACGGGGAGATGTCAATAAGCTTTGTAATGATGGTGTTGAAGTGGTTTGAAAAAACATTTGTGTTTATCATTGAAAACAAGGGAGAAAACAAGGGAGAAAACCGGACGCGACATTGATTTTTCCATACTGAAGCCAAAGAGAGAAGTTGATTGCGTTCTGGCATCTACATCACACAACCTCGACCCGGATCGTTTCATGTTGCGCGACATTTTCAGAAATGGCCTGAAAATGGCACTTTTGGAGCCGTGAAAAGAGGTGTTAATGAGCGAATTTCGAAATTTAAAAAGTGCAGTACCTGTTTTTACGTCAAAAACTACCCAGAAATGAAATAAAAAAATATGGTGAGAGTAGCCCTTTAAGAAAGCAGAAGAAATTTGGGTCAAGAGTTTTCAGCAACAGCATCATCCGACAGCTGAGCAAATAAACCAGGTTGGCCTCAAGGAAGACAGAAACGGCATACTAAGATATTTCAGCAGGTGCCAACAGCAGGAAAACCAACAGGCAATATATGTTCCAAAGCAGCATCACCTTACCAGCCTGGTTATCGATTCTCACTGAAGAGTTTTGCATATGGGGGGTGGTTACTACGCTGGCAGAGCTAAGAAGCAGATTCTGGGTACCTAAAGGTCGACATGAGGTGAAAAAGATCATCAGCTCTTGCAATCATTATTACAGTGTAGGTTACAGTGTAAAGCCTTACAAACAGCCAACAACAGTACCTGTTCCTGACTTCAGAGTGACTCCCGACAATGCATCCTTAACAACAGGAGTTGACTTTGCCGGTGTAGTATGCGTTTCCGCATCTTATGCGTTTTGGCATGGGTTGAAACACTGAAGTGTTTCAGGTTTTTGCACATAAGTGCTTCAGGATTTGGCACATAAGTGTTTTAAGTTTTAAGACGCGGGTGAAACGCAAGCGCTTCCCGTTCAACAGGAAACAAAAATAATTCAACAAATAATTCACCAATTCATCCAAATATCACATCCTGAAAATCATTTCTACATCCTCACTGTAATACATTTCTAAAGGCAATTTCACTCAATAAGATTCAGTCATATTCAGACATCATACAAGTTAGTTAGGGTTCAGAGATGGATTCAAACATGAACAACGATTCAAGCAATAAGCTGGCGAAAATGGATAAGTCTAGTAGTGAAGAGGTAAGAATGGAGGAAAAAATGAACCAAGATTTCCAACGAATGAATGCTGTGCTTACATATCACAAAAACAAACGCGAGGGACTTTCGCAAGTGTATCCTGATCATTACAATAAAAAAGAAAAGGACAGCCTGCGAAGATATGCTAATAATTACGAATTGGAAAGTGAGTATTTATACTGTTTTACGACTACTGACTTTTTAAAGACATTTGAGTTTAATGATAACAATTTAATGAATACTTCTTTTGTAAGACTACCCCTTGAATTGAGCGCCCTCAACAAAAATATCGAAATGCCTGAAGCTAGAGAGAAGAGATACCCTACAACCTCTGTTTTAAAACACTCATCTATAAAAACTCGATGATAAAAAATCCAAGAAAGCCTAGCAATGTGATATAGAGCCCATATAGAGCAACTAAGAAACTCTTAAATTGTATTTCTGAAATAAGAGGCTAGTTTCGGTTCGTCGAGCCACCCAATTTCAGAGCCCCAAAATGAAGTTCGTTAAAAAAACTTCGATCATACTAAAACCAAATTTGGTCGTGAAATTGAAAAGACGTTGATCTCGTATCTCCTCTTATAAGCGCCCATGTGAGTACTCAGTTCCAATCATAAGTTTTTAAGAGAATATTTCTGTCATATCGCAACGAAGGAATTTACGTTAGCTACTTCTTTTAAATAGACAATACATTGTACTATAAAGCTTCTAAGAGTGCAAGATCAAGAAGCCAGACAACACGCCTGAAAGCAGTTTGCACTTTAGAAGAAGCTAAAACCATATTTCAAGAGTTTCACGGAAGCAGTATTGGTGGTCACGGTGGATTAAATAATACAGAAGAGCAGATCTGTAAAAGATATAAATGGAAAGATATTACATTACATCTAAAATACATGGTACAAACTGTTGTTCCAATTTTTATTCACAATTTCCAGCTTAAACCAGAAAAGAAGCCAATGGTATTCATAAATTCTGATAGAAAAGCGACGGCCAACACTTGCACCATCAACCATGTCAATTTTCCTGCTCATCGTTTTCCTATTGAAATGAGGGATTAAAATTTAGGAATTTTTAGCTGGATAAGCATTCTGAGTTTTTTCTCAATTCAATTCACAGCGAAGCCAGTGTCAGAAGTGTTACAGGAGTGGACCACCGTTAGACAATGTTGATGTAGAGCTGGAATGCATAACAGTATGTGAATATGTTTGTTAATAATAGTTAAGGACTAATTAAACGCTATCATGATTTGATTTCATCCAAATAAATAGCCGTAAGCGTGTTACATGATGTGATCCTCATCCTGACAGCTATAAAGTACGACATTATTTGCAGGTGTAAATTTATAATACTTTCAATAGGTTGAAAAGCCTTGGGAAATGTTAGGCATTGATTTAACGAAACTTCCGAAGACAGAGCGAGGGAATCAGTATCTGTTTACATGCACTGACTATTTTACGAAATGGGTGGAAGCCTTCCCAATTATGGAGAAAAGTGCAAAAGAAGTAGCCAAGTGTCTGGTAAAGTTATTCTGCCGCCATGGTGCACCAGAAAAAGTGCTGACTGACCAAGGTAGAGAATTCGCCAATGAGGTAACTATGTTATATCGAATGTTAATGTTCATAATCCGTTTCATAAAGGTAATTGCTGCTATTGAATCCATTTGTACAAATAACTTGTAGTTGTTGTTATATCTGATTGTTCGAATTTAATTCAAATAGTTAAATGAAGAATTCTGCAACTTGTTGTCAATAAAGCACAAAACAACAGCTGCATATCACCCTCAAACCAATGGACTCGATGAACGAACAAATCAAACAATTAAACGGTAATACTGTTCCGACTTATTCGTCATCTAGCATTTAGACATTCGTGCATTTCTACCCATTGTTGCTTTTTAAATGTAAAGTTATGTATAACTGACAGGCGCGTAACTTTGCATTATTGCAGACGCCTGCTGACACTAATGTCAGAAGATAAAGAACCCACCAGCTGGGACATCCTATTGACCCTGTTCTGTTCTCAATACGAACCAGCCGTAACGCAAGCACCAAAATGACACCATTCCGTATGATGTATGGCCGTGAAGCTAGAAGACCAGTGGAGGTGGCAGAAAATGATAAAGACTTAAGTGAGGTAAAACACACTCTGTTTCACTTTTCAAGCCAACTTAAAGCTTTTATTATTATTCTTACTACATATATGCTACTTCTACTGAATATTATAAAAATATCATTTCAGCTGGAGATAAAGTTACCTACAGAAGAAACAATAATTAAATTTATGTCGTCCATGGAAACCAATAGGGAGAAAGACGCATCAAGAGCCATCAAAAATGTAGAAAAGGCACAGGAAAAGCACAAAAAGTACTACAAGGCTAGAAAAACACGTTCCACGAATGAAGTCATAAGTTTCACTCTGGGACAAAAAGTTCTGCTCTATGATGCACGCCGCAAGACTCGTCAGGGGGGCAAGCTAACAAAAGAATGGAGTGGCCCACACACCATAACTGAAATAGTTGGCAAGAAACATGTCAGGCTTAATGGGAGAAAAACCATCAAAAACACAAAGCATTTGAAGCCGTGGAATTTTTCAGAAAAGGAAAGCACAGTTGTAACAGAATGCGACATAACATCTGAAAGTTACGAGCTAGATGCGAAAGCTACGGAACAGCAAGAAAGCAAAGACAACATTGCAGTAGGAGAGAAGGAACAAGTGAGTGATGCTATGAAAAGAGAGAATGAAGAAAAGTCCATAAAATTTGAAAGTTCTTTGCAAGACGAAGAGGAAATTGTTGATAAAAAACAGATGAAAGACATAAAAACAATTGAAGGTAAGTGTGAGATAGAAACATGGACTGACAAAGTAGCAGCAGAAGAAAAATACGACTCAATGATTGAATTATTTCATATTGTAGAGAGTTCCAACGAAATTCTGCCAACAGAACAAGACATGACCAAGTCCAATACCCGAAAAAGACAACCGCTGATGACGAGCAAGAAACATGGAAAAAGGAGGAGGATGAAAATGCTAGATGTAATTGAAAAGATGGCAAATATTGGCAAAAGCTGTTCCGATGATGAAGACATAGCAACTGATGTAGAAGAAGAGTTTGCAAATGACACAATGGAAGCCACCAATAACGAGAAGAAAAATGCAGAAAAAGACAATGCTTTAGAGACTGTAGAATGTAGTTACAGTATCCCGAGAGAAGATGATATCCGTTTTGAAGACACCGAGGTAAAATATTACGAAGAGGATGTTGTAGATGAAAGAGAAAATTCTGCCTTCATAACGAAAGTGAAAAACATCACACTAGAAGACGATGACAATGATCCGAATTTGAAACCAAATGTGATTGACCCCAAAATCGTCTCTAGTCCGCACGAAGGTCAGTACTTTAAAAAATGCAAGAAATCTTTAACAAGTTGTTTCGTCATGCGTGGTGCTATTAATTGAATTTTCATTTTCTGAACTTGGGGTATGCTCACTTTTTGCTATAATTCTATTGATAGTGGTCGACACAATCTGGAATTGTGGGCCAGTCTCTTACATAGAAAGCAAGATAGGCATGATTCATATATGGACAACAAGATCTGCGAGTTAAAAGGCACGACCTATGTGTGTGATGAGGTGTGAACCTAAAATAATAAGGCTTTTTAGCATAGATACAGTGCGAGACATCGTCTCTTAGGGCATCAACCAACTTACTATAACACGAACGTTGTGATCATTCTTTTATAGATCATTAATTCTTATCTGGTAGCTCTCTCCCAACAATACAGTACAAGTCATGTAAGTACGTTATGTTATGTCAGGTGTTAAAGCATGAGGTTCTTTTGATTAAACTTGTGCAATTTCACATGTACTACCACCCACCTTCACAACTATAGCCAGCTAAAACTCGCATATAACATGTCCTTTAAATTAAAACTCAATTTAAATCAAAATATTTCAGCTTGAAAGAATTCATTTTTTCTAGTTCAAAATCCAAGTTATTGACTCTGTCATTTTGACTGAGATATGTAACGGGATGTGCTACAGAACCAAGCTCAAAAAGGTATGACCTTGTATGGCAAATACATTGCAACCTCATAAACATGACTCGACAAGAGCAATCAATTCTCGAGGATTTCTTTAGTTAGCAGTTGGCAAGGACATTATAAAGGCCAAATGGCTCGGATAATACTGTTGCGTTATTATCGTGGAGAAAACTAAATGTTGGCATATATTCTTATTCATAGATGAGAATGTCAAATTTTGATTTAATCATGGGTGGATACCACACAGGTGGAAATCATTGGAACCTGGTTGTGAGTATCTATTGTTGTCAATGTGATGAACTGAAACGTAGAAATATGTACAGGTTATATGAATATGGTTGCATTTCCAGGTTTTGAAACCAAAGGAAGAAGTTGTACATTTCCTCAACCCGTTTGGAGAACTTCCAACTCAAATCGACAAGGTCATGAAAAATTTAAGGTATAAATGTTGCGTTCTTCTTAGCTTGCTACAAATAAAGATACAACTAATTTAACCCAACGAAATTAATACAAAATGATGTTGGGAGATTTGTCAACCAAAAACTAACCGACCTAGATTGTATAAAACATGTAAATCTGAAAAAAGTCGCTCTTGATCAATTATCTGATTGTCTTTTCCAAGGCTCTTCTGGCGCAATCGAATCAACGAGCTCGGAGAAGAACAGGTGAATTGGCAATTTGTTCCACTGGTACACCCAAAACAGCAAGATAGCCACAACTGTGGAATATTTACCCTGAAGGTATTAATGTCTTTCCTCTCATATCTTAGTCAATTTTCTCTTCTACTGTTCGAGTTTTCACATGAACACCCAAGTTCTTGCGAGATTCATTCAATACTATTTTGTTAAACCTGGAATAATTAACGTTAGTTCGCAGAAGCACTGCTAAAAACAGGACGAGTTGATTTTTTGGTAAACGCAGAAGTACTACGCAAACACCGCAGGGACATAGCCGAATTTTTGATAGAAAAAACAGGTAGGGTAATAAATCTTGTGGAAAATTTATGCATAAGCAACAATTACAACAACATGAACGACTGGTTAACAACAAGGAAATTAGTTCCCATACTCCTGCACGATTTGCTGTACGCAAGTACAAGAATTTCGTCAATTGTTCGTGGACCATGGTCCCCATTGATGATTGGGTATGTGACGCAGGCTGACATTACTTCTAACGTCTGCCATGCAGTGCATATCCAAAAGTTTGCAGGTTTTACATAGGTGTCTATTAATATTTTCAGACTGCAAAGAAACCGGGTGGTGCAGACTATGTGGACAAGTAAATGGTGATCGAAACTATGTATGTAAAAACCATCATCAGTTATTTTATGAAAATATTTTGTATATTGTAAATCCTCGAATAAGCCCCCCCTTCAAATAAGCGCCCATTCTAACTAAACGCCAGGGCACTTATTCAAAGCTTTAAGGTAATGACATTGAAACGGTTCGTATGTTGCAAAATCATGGTGTTGATTTGGTGAACAACTTATCATAGAAGACGAAAAACACAAAATATCAGACATTTCAAAATTATTTGTTCCAAATTTTCATTAATTTATGAATGACGCCCTTGAAAGTACTAATTGCAATGGCGTAGATAGGAAATTTTAAAGGGGGGGCCAGAAATTTAGAATTTAGACAAAAATTTAGTAAGCATTTTTGTTTCTTAAAGACAATGAATATAAAATAAGGAAATTAGCTAGAACTGAACGTAAACAGAAGATATTTTTTTCCGACAAGATCAGCAATTTTCCGACAAAACGGCAATTTAGCCCTACAGGGGGTTTTTCGCCCCACCTGACCCCCCTCTGTCTGCACCACTGATCTGTGCCACTGAATAATTGCTTCTATTCCACAGGCTCAGTGCTGTTGTGGAAGGTGGTTGCATATCGCCTGCATGAATGAAAAATTGGATGATGACGAACCCTTCCAATGTAAATCCTGTGCCAACGCACTAATACAGGTAGAAATTGCTGCAGAACACTCAGATGGACATCTGCTAACATCGACACCAAATAAAAAAAAGGAAATCGCTGATAAAATACAAATGGTTACGAAGGAAACAGCAACCGATGATCAGTGGATACAAAACAAAAAGAAAAGAACAACACCAAGCGTTAAACACAAATTAAAAATGATTAAAAATACACCGAAAACCAGAGCAAAGCGTTGCGAGCAATGTCGCAAAGAATTCAAACGAAACAAAGTAGTGGACGCAAAATACATTATTGGTCATCATTGCGATCGTCCATTCTACAACAAACACACTGGCACAATACACCCAGGGACGAGAAACTATTATTTTTGCGTTAGCAAAAAGTGTCTGCAGTCCACCGAGCCAGAACTTAATGGCTCAATGATTGACATAAGCGATGTGAAATCACACCTCACAAAAGACGACCTTGAAGGTTTCCAAAAACAAGGATTGACAATAACATTATAGACTTCTATGTACTTTGCAAATTTAATCTTTATAACTTTAACTACTTTCACTTTCTTAACAAATTTTTTAAGTACCTTGGTTGACTTTAAAAAGTGTACTGAAAAATATTGTTTCTTTGTCGGCACATATCAAAATTTACTATGCATCTTTGCATCAGTCTTAAGTATGAGGGGCATGCAGAAATGCATGACAATAAAATTTACTATGCATCTTTGCATCAGTCTTCAGTATGAGGGGCATGCAGAAATGCATGACATCAAAATTTACTATGCATCTTTGCATCAGTCTTCAGTATGAGGGGCATGCAGAAATGCATGACATCAAAATTTACTATGCATCTTTGCATCAGTCTTAAGTATGAAGGACATGCAGAAATGCATGACAATAAAATTTACTATGCATCTTTGCATCAGTCTTAAGTATGAGGGGCATGCAGAAATACATGACAGCAAAATTTACTATGCATCTTTGCATCAGTGTTAAGTATGAAGGACATGCAGAAATGCATGACAATAAAATTTACTATGCATCTTTGCATCAGTCTTAAGTATGAAGGACATGCAGAAATGCATGACAATAAAATTTACTATGCATCTTTGCATCAGTCTTAAGTATGAGGGGCATGCAGAAATGCATGACATCAAAATTTACTATGCATCTTTGCATCAGTCTTAAGTATGAGGGGCATGCAGAAATGCATGACATCAAAATTTACTATGCATCTTTGCATCAGTCTTAAGTATGAGGGGCATGCAGAAATGCATGACATCAAAATTTACTATGCATCTTTGCATCAGTCCTAAGTATGAGGGGCATGCAGAAATGCATGACAATAAAATTTACTATGCATCTTTGCATCAGTCTTCAGTATGAGGGGCATGCAGAAATGCATGACATCAAAATTTACTATGCATCTTTGCATCAGTCTTAAGTATGAGGGGCATGCAGAAATGCATGACATCAAAATTTACTATGCATCTTTGCATCAGTCTTAAGTATGAGGGGCATGCAGAAATGCATGACATCAAAATTTACTATGCATCTTTGCATCAGTCTTAAGTATGAGGGGCATGCAGAAATGCATGACAATAAAATTTACTATGCATCTTTGCATCAGTCTTCAGTATGAGGGGCATGCAGAAATGCATGACATCAAAATTTACTATGCATCTTTGCATCAGTCTTAAGTATGAGGGGCATGCAGAAATGCATGACATCAAAATTTACTATGCATCTTTGCATCAGTCTTAAGTATGAGGGGCATGCAGAAATGCATGACAATAAAATTTACTATGCATCTTTGCATCAGTCTTCAGTATGAGGGGCATGCAGAAATGCATGACATCAAAATTTACTATGCATCTTTGCATCAGTCTTCAGTATGAGGGGCATGCAGAAATGCATGACATCAAAATTTACTATGCATCTTTGGATCAGTCTTAAGTATGAAGGGCATGCAGAAATGCATGACAATAAAATTTACTATGCATCTTTGCATCAGTCTTCAGTATGAAGGGCATGCAGAAATGCATGACATCAAAATTTACTATGCATCTTTGCATCAGTCTTAAGTATGAGGGGCATGCAGAAATGCATGACATCAAAATTTACTATGCATCTTTGCATCAGTCTTCTGTCTATATTGAACAGTCTTCATGACTTTCAATGGAAACCATTTATATTTATCTAGCCAGACCTGCATTATCAAATAAATCTATGTATGTATGTATGTATGTGTGTATGTATGTATGTATCGGATAAAGTATCTGATTATAGACATGCTGCGTGAGTAGGCCCATGCAGGTGGAAATGTGTATATCATCACGATAAAATTCAGCTCTGCATATTTGCTTGACCGTCTGAGTTATACAATAATAGTCGCAACCTTTTTAGATAAATGTACGTACCCCCATTTTCGTCGTTTTACATCAGTGAACGTTTCGACATAGTTTGTAATTCCAAAGTGCTGTGTTTCAGGGTGCAGCCGATTCAGGGGCCATGCAGAAACGCATGGTCATGCAGAGACGCATATGACACTGGCCCTTTCTACTGCAAGGAAGGAATAAAAACAGAAGAAAACATACATAACTCTTTTCACTTGTGCTACATTGAGAACAATACACAGAACAATACACAGAACAATACATCGAATTCGTGGAGGATCTATCAGCAAAACGTTTAGGAAAAGCCTAAAGGCATTGATAGGATGAAGAGGAACACCATAGTTAATCATCTCGGAGAGCACGAAACGTTTCAAGTGACTGCAAGATGGCTTCAAGCAATGGTCAACAATGAAAGGATGCAAAACGTGTTGCAAGATCAGAAGATTAACTAGAGCTTCAATCTGTCCCATGGTGGGGAGGCTTTTTCGAAAGAAGAATTGGGATGGCGAAGAATGCCCTCAGGAAAACCCTCGACATTGCAAATGTTACCAGCAGTGAATTACAAGAGGTTCTGCTGGACATTGAGTTCTTTTAAACAACAGACCACTGACCTACAAAACTGATCGATTGGATGATGAGGTATTGACTCCAAATCACCTGATACATGGCATACGAACCAAGCCAATCTGAGATGAAGAAATATTCAGTGATAAAGACAAAATCTCAGCAAGAAGGAGAGTACAGTATCGTAAGTGCAGAGTAAATGCTGGAAAAGATGGTCAAGAAAATACCTAACAAGTCCAAGAGGACACAACAAGCTCAATCAAGGAGGTACAACAAGATAGCAGTTCGAGATTGTACTGGTGAATGAAAACCTACTAAGAAACAAGTGGAAGCTGGGACCTATCTTTGATATCCGGGTGGTGTGTGATCAATAAATTCACTATTGACCGACTCAGATCAGACACCTCTTAATCGCGTTTACATTTATATTTTGTCATTGTTTAATACCGTCGATTGTGTAAGCTGATTACGTTAGCTAAAAATAATGTATATTTGGTTGTATTTTCTTGTCAGAGTGTATCGTACCTTGGTGTCAATATTTAGCTGCATGCATGCTGTTAGTAAGCAATACAAAGCCCAATGCATCACTTGATGTGATTTATATGATGTAACACAGTAAATATACACCCTCTTTACAGCTATAAAAGAAATTGTTTTGAATAATTTTATCAGTTATAACATTCTAAGCTCCAGTGTAGAAGAATCATTGGGACGAACTCTATGTTACACATTTGAACTAATACAGTCTCCTAAAATCAATGAAGTTTATTTTATTCGAGTTCACAATCTAACAGGGAGTCAGAACTTAGGTCAATCAAAGGACGATCTCTGACACTAATATAGTATGATGGAATGGATACAGCATTAACATTCTTGTTTTCTGATTCGGTAACAATAAAAAAGTTGTTCATAGTGAACCGCATTACCATGTTAAAAATACAGTGAAAATTCTAGGAAGTAAATTTGGATGACCGTATAAGCCTAACAACATCAATTTGGTGAGTTTTTTATCTCTATGCAGCTGGTACTTCCCTCTTCCCCAGAGAAATTGCCATGTTGGAAAAAAAGACAATTTTGTTTATTTTTGAACTGATCGTAGTCCAACGTTATGAGGTGCGTCAATAAAACTCTCTTTGCTCTTCGAAAACAGCTGATTTAACAAAGAGAACAAAGTATTTGATAGCGGGGCAACAGGCAATACCGTCTAGGCTGCAAAAAGAACTGCTGAAGCTTAGAAAGACAATTTGGGTCTTCTTTTATGACAAAGGCATCAGACAGTTGCAGAAAATCCATGTGTGGATAATAGTTCATGTGTGGATAACAGACTCAATCAACTGGAAAAAGGAAGACATGAGGAGACGAGAGAATCAGACAACATGCGTCATATGAGGGATAAAATACCAGGTGGAGTTTCAACTCTATCGCCATACAATACTTTACACTCATTCAAAAACCTGTGAACAATACAGCATTGTCCAAGAAGACGCAGATTCAACTTTGTTCTGTCACATATTTCTTCAATAGCTTTCTTGTTTCTTCACTATTGACAAATACGTGCTGCTGAAAACTAGTGATAAAAAATAAGTTTTCAAAAGTATCACATTGTATATGTATAAACATTTATAAATAAAACATGTGATAAAAAGAATCAGTTATTATTATTAATTGGGAGCAGAAAACGCTGGAAACGTTCATCATTGCACCTACACTCACTTGTAGGGAGAAAATATTATTGAAGTATAGTAAGTTAGAACTCTACTTATCTTCCTTTCCACAATGTGGCATTATTTTTAATGTTCTTCATCATCAAGTTGAATGTATGTGGCGAATTTTCTGCGGAGCCATAAGAGGTTGCATCACAAAGAATAATCTTTGGATATTGACCACATTTGTTGCAAAAAAATCCACTTTCATAGTCAACAGACAAAAGGTGCAAGAATGCATACCAAGTCATTCACCATTGCCAATAATTCAAAGCAGACTTCATATCAAAGCCCAGTGCAGCGAGGTTAAAATCCCAGATTTCGAGATGAGAAGAAAAGTGAATAACAAAATGAGAAAAACAATCTAAGCATTTATGAAAGAAAAAGTGCAAATAGAAATACAAAAATAAAAGAAAATGCAAATTAATAAATGGTGGCCATATTAGGTATATAAAACATTTCAAACCTATGACCATGCACATAATGGATCAAATAGTCACACATAACATCATAGTGAACAAGGAAACTGCCCATGTTGCAAATTCCAGTTGAGCATTCATCAAAAAACTGTATCTTTCAACATTTAGTATTACTACTAGGGGACATCACTTGTTTCACTCGTTCGCCCCAGCTGATCAAGTAAGAAAAGCTTAATGTGGTTGGCGCCCTTCTCGTGCTTCATTCGCCCCAGCTCATGCCCATACATACATACATACATACATACATACATACATACATACATACATACATACATACATACATACATACATACATACATACATACATACATACATACATACATACATACATACATACATACATACATACATACATACATACATATTTTTCATAATCTGCCGACCCGAATTAGCCTCATTAAGAAAAAGAAACAAATTTGTGTCAGCTTGCCACCATCCTAATAAGACGTTGCTAATTAGCACCTAACGATGAACAATTCACAATGGAGAATTAAACAATTAACTCAGCCCAGCACCTCGATTAATGGAAATAATGAAATATTTAAAGGGCAAGAGAACAAAGTGTTGTTTATTTATTCACACTTTACAGTTTCTTAGAATCCTGGCGGATAATTACGATGTAAGTAGGGTATTCTTTATTAGTACATCTCCTGATGAGTGGGAAACCACGAAACAGGCTTGTCGAGATGAAGAGTCTAGCCTTTTGAATCTTTTCTTCTTTGTGCATATATATCGCTCTACTTTAATGTATCGAGCACTTTTTCGGTAAATCGAAATACAGACTTCGTACATACATACATACATACATACATACATACATATATACATACAGGTGTCCTCGCTCGTGTTCGCATGTCTCTGTCAACCTCATGTACAATGGGTTAGCTCGCCTGTCTATCTATTATCAAGAAACATTGACTGATAGGGTGTGCTTCGCGCGCTGCATTTGCTCGCACTCATGTCCCGTCTAATTGATTGGTTTGCTCCGGTCGCCTGATAGTGTGTTGTTGAGATTAGTTAACTGGATGGTACACATGCGGTTATGCTATTCACTTTCACTTATGCTTCCTAGTACAGCACACTCTTGGGGGGTGTATGAATCGAGTTTGACAGATTAGCTTTGTTTTGACAAAAGTAGGGTCGTATTGGTGCACATGCAAAAATGGATCATACAGTGGCAACAGACCTCTGAAAACACAATACTTTGGGTGAAAGGTTAGTGAAAAGCTAATTAATGTAAATTGTAAGTTAACTTAAATTTGACTAACATATGCCATCACAGATGAGCTTTGATATTGGGCAAGTAATTCATTCAACTTGCAATGATGTAGGTGATACATTGTCATTTGAGCAGTTTCCCATTTGAGTCAATTACGATGAGGCAATAATCTATCACAAAAGGCTAATGCAATTAAGGCCTAGTTCATACAGTGCAATATGAGTGCAGCGAATTGAATTGAATTCAAAGTGCTAATAAAGCGCCTTGAATTCCTCCATGGTTTCAGACATCGAATTTGTTTGAGCGAATAAAATTGAATTTCGGCGCAAAATTTAAAAATCTTCATGAAAAATTACTCGAAAATGGCGACCAGCTGCAGGCTTTTTCTTTGGTTGTTATGTCAAAACATTTTCAATCAGTTCGAAAAGAGAAAGAAAAAAAGCGGAAGCTGGTGTGTTGTTTGATGTTGGAACATTTTCGGAACTGGAATCATGAGGTAGGCTTATCTTTTCAGCTTGTACTTTTGGCGTTTAACCAACTCCAAATTGCTAGACTGATTTCTCGAGGTTGTCGACGACTCCCAAGAATGCGTGGATGGTGGGAGATGGTATGGAACAATTTCAATGACAAGCGTTTCAAAACCAACCTTCGTATCATAAAAGGGACATTTTTATTTATATTTGGTGAGCTTGAAGATTTATTAACGAGAGAAACTATCTGCAAAGAGCCAGTACCTCTAATGAATAGATAATCACCTCTAGCAAGCCTGATCTCCCAACGAGCTGGTAGGTTTAGGGACATCAAATGTGTCTTTTGTTGTGCAAGAAGTGTGCACTGCAATCATCAGTCGATTATGGAAACTCTTTGTTGGAAAAAATATGCCAAGAACGTTGGAAGAGCTCAGAGAAAGCATAACATCACTTGATGAATTATGGAAATTTTGCTATTCTTTTGGGGCAGTTGATGGGTGCCATCTGCAGATGAAATGCCCCAAAGGTAGAGCAGAGAGTGGCAAGGAATATCATAATTTCAAAATTTTTTATTCGATTGTATTGATGGCCATTGTTGATGCCAAAACCAGGTTTATTTTCGCAAGTAGTGGTTGTCCAGGCAACAGCCATGATGCGGTCATTTTCCAGTCAACAGAGTTATACAGTAAAATAACAAATGAAAACTATTTTCCTGCTTCCCGTATTAAGGATTCTGGATGTGAAGTTTACCCAGTTCGTCTTGGTGATTCTGCCTTCCCATTTTTACCATGGTTAATGAAGCCTTATGGAAATGCCATTCTAGCCCAGGAGCAGCGGTACTTTAACTATCGTCTCAGTAGAGCACGAATTATGGTAGAGGGTGTGTTCGGGCAGCTTAAGGGGCGATGGAGGATCTTACTGAGGAAAAATGAACGCCACACTGAAACACTGACACTGATGTCGCTAGCCTGTATCATTTTTCGTAATACGTGCATTGATTTAGAAGACAAGGGCATGAGGGCATGGGATTTAACCTTCGATCCAGAAATCCAGAAACCTCGCCCAAGAGAAGTTGTAAGAAATATGCTACATATGACCAGTCGCAGAAAATTTCACAAAAGGCCAAATAAATCCAAGACCATCTGAGGAACAAATTTTGGAATGAAAAGCTTCAACTGGATCATCAACTGAACACATGAACTTAGAATACAACAAGATATTTCTCATGGGTTACTTATATATTACTTATATGGGTTACTCAGTCTCCATCTTCTCTACTAACATATGACATCCATGTAGAGTTATTTACTAGATAATTGTTCCCAAAATTTCTTGATTGATTTCTTGATAGCAGGTATGAATTATCATATTCATGATTTTGTGGTTGTGGATGTATTCGAGAAACGCTGCTGTGACACCATTTGCCCTTGCTCAGGGTTTCTAAATGTGGCCATCATTGTTTGAAAAAATTGCATCTGCATCTCCATCATTCTTGTGTCTTGCTCCCTGCTTCTTTGGCTCTCTTCCTTTAAAATTCAATCATTCCCTTTGACTGATCTTATGATACAAGTTTATTGAACGCAGTAACAGCCCCCTTCAGTAAACTTGTAGATGTATCTTTCTTCACTCGTCTCGAGTTGGCACAGAGAGTGCCTTGTCATTTTGCAAAATATTTGGTGTTGACTCTGCAGGGGCTCTCAAATCTGGCATTTCTGCAGCATCTGGATTACTTTCAACAGATAAGATAGCAAAAGATGGTTCAGAAGCCAAACTTGGATCAAAGGAGTCTCATGACTCAACAAAAGGGAACAATTTTCTGAACCAAGCTGGCTTCTGGTCCATAACATTTGCAATGCCTGAACTACACTTTCGTGTTATTGATGCCTCTTTGCATTTGGCAACACAGGACTTGAATTTTGTTCTTGTCTGAATAGCTCTGAAATTGAACGATTCTCCTGCACCCCTTTCGTTGAAACTTACTTTCACTTGGTTGACAATTTTGCAATAAATTTCCAAATTCTTTCAAGCTTTATTGTTTGTAAATATCAACTTCTTTCTGTAATATTCGTTCTCACACATCACATTAACAACTTCATCAATGGCCTCCTCAGGCCAGGAAGACTTTCTGCCAGCTTTTTTCTTACTTTTCAAAGTTGTAGATCCTTGAGCCTTTAACTCTTGGCCTAGAACTTGGTCAGCCTCATCGTCCTCCTCATCTTCTTCTGCTTTTCGTCTGTTGTGCAACCAGTGCACATTCCATACCATGCAGTGTCCACTTCGGGAAATTCGTCTGACGATGCAGTTAATAATTCCTCTTCTCCATCACTCTTTTCCTTTGCATTTTCAATTATTTTCACAACAGATTTTCTTAAAGCAGCCATCCTGAACTTTGATAAGTCTGGACAAAATTTCTATCTTCAAATTTGGCAGGTTCATTGGTGGGCATGCGCAATAAAGCCCAATCACTGAGAATGTGATGATTCATGCATGATTGGAGGTGATTAATCTGATTTTCAATTCAATTCGCACCGCTTCTGGCGTGCTGCATGAAATGACAGCAAATTGTGTGCTCCTAATTCGCTCAGCCGAGCGAATCAAATAAACCAATTCGCAACAAATGCAAAACTGGTTTCATACAGTGCATTGGCCACGAATGAAATTGACACTTACAAATTTTTCAAGCCAATAATTTAATCCCCTGCGCTAATAATGCGCTGTATGAACTAGGCCTAAAATGTGGTTGAAACTTATGAGAATTTTCTTTCCATGAGTTTCTTAAGGATTCCATTGAGTTTTCATATATATTGTAGTCAACGTTAGTTTGAGTCATTTGAAAATTGCATGGTGTGAATAGCAAACATTAATGACATTGACAGCTTTGGTTCATCACTTCAGCACTTGTTTCGCGAAGTATCAAATGGAAAAAAAGAAATAATTAAAAACAAAAATAAATGACAATACAAAGGTGCCAAATAATACAAGACAATAGAACAACATGATAGTTGTGAAGCCACACTGCTTGATTCCCCTTGTGGATTACTTGAAAAATATGTTTGAAATGCAAAATCTGTGATACTAATCTTTTTTTCTACATAAATTGATGTACCAATAGAAGAATATAGATAGAGATTGTTTACCAATGAATGGAAACAAACTTTCATGTTGTTGTGATATATTTTCATTGGCCTTCTGCACTTGTGCATTAACAGGTGGGTAAATGTCAATTTTTAAGTGTTCATGTAATGCATTAGTTATTAATTAGATGACCCAACAGTGTGTGTAACATCCAGGTTAGTTTTCTTAGAGCTTCATATAATTATGGCTGTAAACAACATTACAGTAGTTTCCTTGACATACAACAATAAAACTAAACAGGAAAGGCCTTTGAAGATGATTTTTAGGTATAATTAATTAATAATTAATATTGGGAAGAAACTGCAGTTTCAAGAGGATGTCAATGTATTTTCCTTGTAACATAGGCAATGAACACTAAAGAATCCATAAATAGGCAAATACTTGAAGAATTATTTTGTGTCCAAGCTTATACTCATAAGCACATATAGTCAGGGCACCAGAAATTTATTTTTGAATCAGGGAAACTGTAAAGCTGTAAAACAGTCATTGAAGTTTGCATGGCCTAACCGAAGTAACTGTCGTGTTGGGGCAATCAGTGAAGTTTGCATGGCCTAGCCGAAATTTAGCTGGTGATTGAATTGCAAGTAGTTAAATATAAGATGAAAATGTATTCACTTACCTGTAACACACATTGAAAATGTTCTCTGTAAATCTGGAGATAGTTTTCGAAATTTAAGTTGTCCTCTTGATAATTTTTTGTAATGCCAAAGTTAAGCTGTTTCATGAATCAAATTCATACTTCATAATATGGCATTTCTAAAGTTAGCAGTGCCACTGATGGAAATGAGGCCAAAATCTTTTTCAATGTGATACAATGGCCTCGTTTCAATGTCAAATAAACTGCTATTACTGGTTAAGATTAACTGTAGAAATGCATCTCATTAAAATGAACATTGATGAAGCTTATTAGATACTAACAGAGAGTAGATTAATCCGGCAATTATTTTGTATATGATACATTAGTACAAAAATAGTAATCAATTAATTATGATTTTTCACAGTTATAAATGGATAGTGCAGATAAATGAGAGATAATTGGTCCCGTCTGTAGATTGTATTGATGTCTTCATTCATTATGTGGAGTGTCCGGCGATGTTGACAGCATTGTTCAATAGGAATTCACACTTCTGTGGCACACATCAATGATACGTCTGTCTATTTGTCCTGTTCATTGTGCGTGTTTGCCATTATGTTTGGCCATGTCAAAAAAAGAAGATTGCCGGTTACATTAGTTTAAAGCTCGAGCACCAACTTCAAGGGGTTACCTTTGTTAGAGGTTTATTTGGTTTTCACAAAAACTGCAATTTTAATTTGGAATATGTAATACTACATATTCAAGAGTTAAATTTAATAAGTACATTAATTATCATTAGTTATTGGGATGAGAGAGTGATGATCTTAATGTTATGTGCAATTTCTTGTCAAAAACAACAGAGAAAAGGAAAGCCAAACGCCCATAGACAATATCTGAGAGCATAGCAAAGCAAATCTTTTTTTATACAGGCACTACACAGGACCCAGATGGTGTTGTTGTTGATGAACACCCCCGGATACTGTAGTGTTGTGAAAGTGTCCGGATCGTTCATGATGGATCTTATTGACTGGAGTGATATGGCAAACCAGGAATGTTCATCACACTTTAAAGTGCAACAAAGCCGATCCAATAGAACCACAATCTGAGAACTCGTGTTTTGTGTGTGTGTGTATTTTGGTAGATGCCCTTGGGAGCAACGCAATTGATGCTCAAAAGTTTGTGAAGACCTTTACAGGACTTCTTGGAAGACAATATTTGTTGTCTTCATGTGTGTTGTCTTCATGTGTGTTTCCTCTGTGGTTGTTGCTCTTGATATGGCCACATATAACTGACCATGTGTGAACATGGGCTCTGGTAAATACAAACCAACATACCTGAGAGATTGTCCCTGTGCCTTGTTGATAGAAAGGCAGTATGCTCTGGAACCTGTCGATGCTTGATGTTGAACGGTATCTCAGTGTCTTGTGTTGACAATAATGACGTGACCTGCTGGCCACTGTGTTCCTTGGTGATCATCTCTGCTATGATGACGTTACGTCGGAGATGGCGTACAATAAGTCTTGTGCTGTTGCAAAGACCTTTCCTTGGATTTAGATTCCTCAGAAGAATGAATGTTGAACCAATTTTAAACAAAGAGAGTTGCAAATAACAATGTGTATTGCATTATGCTGTGGTATATTGTACTGTGATATTGTGGTATATTGTACTGTGATGCATTATGCTGTGGCATTATATTGTACTGTGATAAATGAAGGATAATCAGGCTTGAAAAGGGGCTACATAATTATTACATGGGTTGTAGTTAAAGATTATACCTTGAGTCTAAGTCGGTGTAGCGGCAATCCATTAGGAGTTAGATTGTTGATAAACTCAATTGGACATGCCGCCTCCTCATCTGAATCCTCAGTTATCACACTGTCTGTGCTGGTATCATAGACATTGATATATGTGTCTGTCTTGAAAGGTTATGTCTGGATTGTTGAGTTGATCACGTCTGACAAAATCTTCACTGATTGCTTCTTCGAGGGTGTCGAAGAGTATTCTTATGTCTGAAGGCGTTTGAAAGGGTAGCAATGTGGCAAACAACTGTCTGAGTTGTGGTGGCATATTAAAGATGACTGCATCGTGTAAACAACGTGTGATTTCAGCAGCATCTTGTGAAAGCCCTAAAGCTAATGCTGCATCTTTGAAGGAGTCACATAGATTACCTTCTACCGTTTGAAGGTCTTCAAATGAAGTAGCTCCTCGTTGATGCAATAGCAAAAGTCTGAGTGCAAACTTTTGCTTGCAAGGTCTCGGCTGCATTTGAGTTACTCTACCAATGATTGGCATTGTTCTTTGTTGTCTTGCTGTCCATGTTTTTGAACGCTCCTGGAAGACATAGTGCTCTGGTATCTCATGATAGAGGTACTGATGTGCGGCTGGATCTTCCTGGTTGAGTTCAAACCATGCTGTGAGTGTTGTTCTATCACCAATGTTGTTGAGCTTTGGTTCGTCATCATTGTCATGAAAGATGACTTCTTGGTCAAATTTTAGATGAAAAGAGAGCTGTTTGACTGTGTGGCTTTTGTCGTGCATGGGGAACTGCAGAAGCCGATAGACAGCTTCATGTGGTCGAATATATTTTGCGTTGATGTATTGGCGCACCTCGTCATGTTCAATGTCTTCAGGTAGGGTAGGGTGGGGCATAATGGGTCAAAAATGACCATTTTCAACTTTGGTATTATTTTTCTAAAAACGAGTACCCCCTAGCCGATTTTACACAATACCATACCACATGCAACACCTGCAGCTATGTTCCGGCCACATTTGTCCAGGGGGGTCTACCAAGCATAGCCAGATCATTAAAAATAGCTTGTAACCTGTGACCTGTTTTGCCCCACGGTAGGGCAAAATAGGTCACCCATATTTTCGGAGGCATAACTTCAACAAAAACAAATCTTTGTAAGGGAGGGGTCATTAAGTATCTGTGATGAGGGTGGAGGCTTTTTGGGAGGGATAAGTGACAAAACTCTGATTTTAAGGAGGGGTTTCAAACAAATGAGACAAAAATGGAGGTGGTATGAAACAAAAAAATGCTACAAAAAGTCATAAAGAGTCCAACAGTCACAGGATTTCCAGTCAACATCTGATGATTCCAATTCACTGCTGCTAAGTACTCCTTCTTTGGCAGGAAAACAATTACACAGGCTTTTTTGACAATTTCTTGAAGCCAATTTCTTAGTCTTGCATTTGTTAACTCGTTTGACTTTTCAAGCTGGATGGTAAGCTTCCTGGAAAGTTGATTTGCAAATTCTAAAGAGTCTGCAGAAAAGTATCCATTCTCCATAAGCCATTTTATTGCTTTTGCATGAAATCTTGCAGTCAGCTCACAGCTTTTGTCGATATCCGCTAACTGAATTGACATGTCTTCTCTGTTCTTGATTGCATCCAATGTAAACATGCAATTTGTCAGTAAACGCAAAACGTCCTTTACTTTTTTGGAGCCTCTCTTCCTTTTCCTTCATTGATTTTCGTGCATTTCTTGCTGAAGACTTTTTCTGTCTTTTTGCCTCTGCGTCTTGTTCTGTTGTTGAATTTGTTCTCCTCTTTAACAGGTTGATATTCGTGATGATAGCTTCTTGAACTTTCTGCAAGGTATTGTTAAGTTCTTCCAAAGAAGACTTCTTTGAATCAAGAAATTTTAGCTCATTTTTTCACAGTCAAACTTCTATCAAATAGATGTACAATCTCCTGCAATTTCAAAGCAACTTCATGAAGCATGTGCTGAATAACGTTCCTGGAAGATTCAGCTTTGAATGAGTCTCCAGGCCTAACTGTTCTCATCAATTCACCAGAGAAGCGAGCAACATTTTGTGCCCTTCCATCTTTGCTCTCTGCACTTAAGATATTTTGAGCTCTTTGCATCAGGTGAGTCAAATCTTTTTCTATTTTCCATCTAGTAATTCGTTGACTGGTGACATAATCTTTGAACTCCAATGGTGCCATTATCTCAAAGCTAGAACCATACATTTCAGTCAGTACGTTGTTGTAAAAAATCAGTTGCTGTGTTACTGGATTAAGTATCCAGAGTTTTTTGGCAATTGAGGGCCCTGGAAAGAAAACAATATTTTGACAATTTGGCAAATATTCCCTTCTTCACTTTTTCCAAGAAGCCTGTCAAAAGTAAAGTAAAAGTTTTGTACTCGGCAACCTGGAACCATACACCCCCAAAAATTTTTTCTAGTGCCCTGTGTCTGTGTTGAAAAATGTTAGGCAAAACATTCATACAAAGTCCTGTAGCTTACTAAAAATCAAGGATAACTACAACATATTGTGTCCTTACATTTCGACCTGTCATTCACAACATCCTGCACAGCCTCTGGCTTTTCTTCTACTTTTACTGGCTCACTGTGCTGAGTTTTGGACGCTAAGATTTGGATTGCAGCAACAAATCTTTTTCTATGACCAGGCTGTTGAAACATCTGGACATCCTTCGTCAGGCTTTCAAGTTCCGAATACTTATCCACCATCTCCACTATCTGGCTCAAATCATCATAACCTTCATTCAAGAAGTTATTCACGTAGTGACTAAGGTTGTTCCGCTCGAGAAAAGTTCTCACTTCTTCACCAGATGCTATTTTTGAAACATGGGCTTGTGGATCAGCCTCGTTTTGAAGACATCGCAAGAATGGCGCAAACATGGCGCGAATGGCGCAATAAAGGCACGAAAAGCTCCAGTGCAGCATTCAGTACCAGTGATTCTTATCAAACAATAATAAAAGCATACTTTCAAGATGGATGTCCACAACATACTCAGAAGCAAAATACATGAATGTTCCAGGGTTTCAGAGTACATAAGAGTTTCTCTTCAGACATGTCACATTCTTAAATGTGAAGATATCTTAACAGAGCGTATCACCTATGTGGAGCAAAAATTGTCTTCAACACATGAAAACCAAGCTCACTCACAAAGCTTAAAAGGCTTGAGAGCTATTCTACAGATACTGTTGGCAAATGTGGAGTTTTCTGGGAAAACATTACGGCATTCATTTCTGAAATTTGATGATGCCTTTGCGCTCTTTTTATCTTTTAAAGTGGATGCAGTGAATGAGATGTTAGCAGATAGACATCAAAAGAAAATGTTGACAGATCATATATGTCACCCAAAATATGGCATTCCAGTGTACGTTGTACAAAATCAATACATTGTGTTGAGATCAGGAGAAGTGGACCTTGATTTGTTCCTTGAAGAAATAATAAAGCCCACAGATAGATTGGGGGGAGATACATTTTCAGCTACTCAAGTAAAAGATATGTTACAATGTCTAGATACTGCCTGGGACAAGAAGGTTTGCAAGGTTATTCTGGGAGAAAATCTAACAAAAAATGATCAAATGGAAACAGGACTTGGTTCAAGAGTTAACAAATATAGATTGGATGTTATTGCAACAATAGACAAAAGAAAAGCTCTCAAGCTCAAAGCAGAAGATGTTGTCAAAATTGAGCTTCAAAATATGTTGCAACAGATTGAGCATGCAACCTTAAAGGAAGTTGTGAGTTTGCAAAGGAGTTTTATGAGCAAGGAGCAAAAAGAGGAAGTTACTGAGAAAATAGAAGATCTTGAGGAAAGAAAGTTTAACCTGCAAGAAATTTTGGAGCAAAAGAATATGAAAGGTTTCCAGCAAATGGTAAATCGAAAGTACAGAAACCTTGTCATGGAAGAAAGAGTTGGATTGCGCAGAGCAAGCTCAGGTCGACCCCAAGTAATTGATGAACAAGATGAACAATTTGTATTGCAATGCATTGAGGAGAAGTCCACTGCACATGGTAGAAGGCATGGTGCGGTTCTCTATACTGGTCACAGAGTAAAGAAGAGAGACTTTCTTAGGTTAGCAAACTACTGAAGGATCTCCAGGGGACTGAAGCCAATCAAATCAGCAGCAACTGTTTTTAATAGAGCAACACCAAGAAATAAGAGAAGCATCCAGGCTAAGAAACACCTGGGACTTGGACTTTTTTGTGCAAAGAAACCCCCTAAAATGAAAGACAATGAAAACATATTAACACATCACCAGAGGGCATTCAAAAAGGAAATACTTCTGAGGCAGTTACATCAATCTAAAGCAGAAGAACCAAATTTCAATTTGTTCATATCAAGAGATGACAAAGCCTATATATGTCCAGGCACAAGTACAGGTAACACACTTTTTGATTAAGAACATACAGCACTGTCAAAATGGAGGGAAAGTTCCAATTCAAGTCATATGCCATATATGTGCTTCCTTACTTTTCCACTTTTTTGACAAAATGTTTGGTTATCATTTAATATTATATGGAAAAAGGTTTTTGAACATTGAACGATGTGTTCACATATTCCAGTTTTATCATCTAACAGAGAACTTTCTTTTAAAACAATTTAGTGCCTGCTACTGTATCTATATTTGCTTTTGAATTGTTAACCATTTAAGGGATGAACATTTGACATAGTTAGGGGAAATTTCATTCTTTCAAAGTGGGATGGTTGGTAAATGCAAGCAGAATTCTCATTCCCTCCAATGTTTGGGGGAAACAATTTGTTGAAGTTATGCTACACTTCCCCTTTAGTCCAATCAATGTATGATTTGACCCTGAACTAATTGCAACAAAAATTTTTTAAAAGTGCAATCAAAAGCCCAACTATCAAACACTCTCTAAAAAAAGTCCCGAAGAATCCCATTTGTGGAACCCCGAAATATCACCCCATTATATTTGCTATAAATTATCTAATAACTTGTGCCCCTGTGGTATGCTTTGAACATGTCAAAACATGGTCACAGCTTGCTATGAACGTATTTTGATTACGTTGAACTGAACTGTATCAACAGCCGATAAAAATCTATGGGTTTAGAATTAGCCAATAATGGCTTTGATGACTTCACTATGACGTCATAACCTTAATTTGGACTTTTGTTATGACCATTTTCAGTTTAAAAACTAATTTACCGAGAACTTAAAATCAACTACTATTTATATCACTAGCTATTGCTAAAACTGAACTTTAACAATCTAGTTACTCATTCCTCATCACTCAACGTTGAGTCATCGATATGCATCGCATTTTTGCAGCTCATTTTGCCACATTCTCCACAAGCAGTAGTGCATGATAAACTGTTCTTCTTGCAAGTACATCTCATATTAGTACATCCTGTCTTGCATTTACGATAGATCATCTTCAACATCTCTTTAGGTGCACAGGGGAGATCTGTTAGACATGGATGCATCAAGCCATCAGTGATCTCGTCCCCACATGTTAGGATCTATCGATCTGCCTTTCGATATCATCACCTGCCAGTATACTCGCATGCTGTGGTATTTAGCTGTGGCTGAAGTTGGTGGCAGTGTTTCTGGTTTGATCTGAAACTTTGCAGAAGCAAGTTTTGGGCAAAACACATTATAACAGAGCTCGTCTAGTGACGCATTCTCTTCTCCATTATATAGGGCAATTGATGCTTTTTCTCCTGCCACACGAACCTGGTCTTTGGTGGAAGATTCATCGTTGAAAACATTTGCACACTCCTGAAATTTTGCATCCTTTGCAGTACAAAAAAAACTCCTCAACTGCGATAACGAATGCCATCTTGAAATATTTAAAAATCCGTGTTCAGCAATTCTGAGAGTGTTCAGTAATTCCGAGAAAAATCTTCAGCAAACTATATTTGTACCAACTACTGAACACAACTTGGGGAAACTCCATCTTCTCCAGAGTTGGATATGTTTTCAAAGAAGTCACGACTCACAACCACGAGGCAAGATGGAGATTCGCGCCATTTGTCCAGGCGCAAGTAGCTTGCGCAAGTAAAAAATATGCCACTTGCGCAAGGCACTTGCGCGTTAACAATTATTGCATTTATATAGATTGAAACGGTTTTCTATATATATATATCATGACAATATTGTATATATCAATTATAATTTTTTATATGACATATATCATAGTCTATGCATTGTTTATGTATTGCATTTTATACTATATATATATTTTTTTATAATATATATATATATACTAGCCGGGGGCGCTTGCGTACGCTCGCTTCCCGGAGGGGGGCAAGTGAAAAAAACTTAATGTGGTTGGCGCACTTCGTGTGCTGCATTTGCTTACGCTCATGCCTCTTTCAACCCCACGTACAATGGGTAAGCTCGCTACGCTTGCCTGTGGTTGACGCACTTTGTGCGCTGCATTCGCTTACGCTCATGCCTCTTTCAACCCCACGTACAATGGGTTAGCTCGCTATGCTCGCCTCTTTGGTTGCCACACTTCGTGCGCTCGAAGCGTAGCGAGCTAACCCATTGTACGTGGGGTTGAAAGAGGCATGAGCGTAAGCGAGTGCAGCGCACGAAGTGCGCCAACCACAGGCGAGCGTAGCGAGCTTACCCATCGCATGTGGGGTGGAAAGAGGCATGAGCATAAGCAAATGCAGCGCACGAAGTGCGCCAACCACAGAGGTGAGCGTAGTGAGCTAACCCATGGTACGTGGGGTTGAAAGAGGCATGAGCGTAAGCGATTACGAAGTGCGCCTGTGGTTGGCGCACTTTGTGCGCTGCATTCGCTTACGCTCATGCCCATACATACATACATACATACATACATACATACCTACATACATACATACATACATACATACATAATACATACATTACATACATACCTACATACATACCTACATATATACCTACTATATACCTACTATGCAAACATACTATACATACTATGCCTACTATACCTACTATACAAACATCCTATACCTACTATACCTACTATAAAAACATACTATACCGACTATACCTACTATAAAAACATACTATACAGACTATACCTACCATAAAAACATACTATACCCATTGTACCTACTATAAAAACATACTATACCTACTATAAAAACATACTATACATACTATACCTACCATAAAAACATACTATACCCACTGTACCTACTATAAAAACATACTATACCTACTAAAAAAACATACTATACCTACTATACAAACATACAAACACTTGTCGAAAGTTTAAATGAGGAAAATCGTGCAAATAGCACCTGAAAAATTCATAACTTTGACTTTGTTTTCATTGGGCCTAAGCGTTGCAAGCATGCCGAAGCAACGCCTACTACAAAAACAACAACTATTTCAACTTAGAATACAAAACAAAGCTATCACCTGTGTTTGCTATTGTTTCCTGCAACTCTCCAGGGTCTTTGAAACAAATAGCGGCTTTTTGCAAAGAAAATACAGGTGGTAAAACACTTTGAAAGGCGCCCTTTGTGTGCAAAACAAAAACACGCGTCTTCTCCAAAAGTACCTTCTGCACCGAGGGCGAATAACGAAAAACGACCGAAAATTCCAATGGGTCGCCTGCAAGCCGAGGGCGAAGAACGAAAAACGATCAACAACCCACGTGGGTCAGGCGAAAAGAGCCAACCAAATTGCAGGAAGAGGCGAAACGGGTCACATGAAGAGCGAATACTTTGTTCGAAAATGGAGTTGCGGACGCGAATTTGGAAGTTTCGCCACCGTAAACCGTAGTTTTTTCGTGATAGCACAATTAGCAGAATAATTAGTGGAATAATTCAAAAATTCTTTTGAAATAGGCTTCCAAAAATAGATAACTTTTGCCTACTCTAAAAACGGAGCCATTCCATGCAAGTGTCAACCTTGTGCGATCCCATTCAAAAAAGCCTTATTGATCACCGATTTGCCGTTTCGGCCGTTTGTTTTGAGGCATTCGACCTATTGTTTCGGGTCGAATCTATTGTTTTTGTCAAGAAAGTGCGTCAGCATGTGACCTCCGCAGAATATATATATAGATTAACTACATACATACCCGATCTACATACATACACTACAGTTAAATACATACATACCTAGATACATACCTACATACGATACATACATACCAACATACGATACATGCATAAAAACAAACATAACATACATAGCAACATACGATACATACATAAATACATCCATAACATACATACCAACATACAATAGATACATAAAAACATACATAACATACATACCAACATACGATACATACATAAAAACATACATAACATACATACCAACATACGATAAAACATACATAACACACATACCAACATACGATACATACATAAAAACATACATAACATACATACCAACATACAATACATACATAAAAACATACATAACATACATACCAACATAGGATACATACATAAAAACATACATACCAACATACGATGCATACATAAAATACATACATAGAACATACAGAACATACATTCTGACATACTGTACTGTAAATGCATAAAATACATACCAACAAAATAGGTACTACGGTTTGGCAGGGAGCTAATGCAATCAATTGTTGTCATACGAAATTAGTTAAATTTTCAGACCTCTATCGATTCCGTGAGGATGAGATTCGTGCTCTTCGAGATCCCCTGTTACCATTCCACACTTGTCCGAGGTCCACGTTTTTCCCGAATTCGCTCGATTTACTTGCCCATTTCAAATTGGAAAATCAAAACTCGACTGCGCAATAAAGGAAGGAAGCAACTTCCTCGTTAATCAAAGGCCACAGTGACAAAAGACGCGAATGGATTAGTGCGAAACGCAACGGGGTTTCTTTGTTTCCAAAAGGCTCAGCAAAGCAAAACAACGCACGAATCGATCTTTCCAGAAGCATGACATCATTTCGATGCTTTTGGCCAGGGGGGTTACTGTGCAGAACAGGTTTTGTTCGACCACACTTTTTTTTATAAGAATCAACTTTATAAGAATAATGAGGCCCAAGATTCGTGAAATTTAAAGGAGACCTGCAAAGGTTTGGCAAGTTGAGCTTTATTAACTAAGTTTGACCCGCTGAATTCAGTGGTGGTATTCATTTCTGCAGATTCGACGTATTTTTCTAGATATCGGCACCCAAACTTTCGGGCGGCAGCCATTTTGTTTCAAGGACGAAAACGAGTTAGTTCATCTCTGACGTAACAACGTCTGAGATGAACTATCATCTCCAGGTGTGGCGAATGGAATGAGTCAGTTCAGTATCAGTTATACTGTACCAAACGAATAACAACATTTTGTAAATTTACTTTTGGGAAGTTCTGTGTTGTAATATGGCAACAAACCAAGACGATTTTGATTATGGAAGTGTTGATACTTCAGAATGGATAGTTGAGCCTTATCAACACGAGCCAATGCCACGAGAAAACGAAGTAGACAGAAGTAGGCCCAACGGAAGTGATTCTGATTCAAGCGAGGAAGGCGAACCAGACATCAACATTGACAGAATTGGAATTATAAGCAGCACAGCCAACCATCATAATGTTTTGGTTTGTTGCCATATTACAACACAGAACCTCCCAAAAGTAAATTCACAAAATGTTGTTATTCGTTTGGTACAGTATAACTGATACTGAACTGACTCATTCCATTCGCCACACCTGGAGATGATAGTTCATCTCAGACGTTGTTACGTCAGAGATGAACTAACTCGTTTTCGTCCTTGAAACAAAATGGCTGCCGCCCGAAAGTTTGGGTGCCGATATCTAGAAAAATTCGTCGAATCTGCAGAAATGAATACCACCACTGAATTCAGCGGGTCAAACTTAGTTAATAAAGCTCAACTTGCCAAACCTTTGCAGGTCTCCTTTAAGAAACAAATTTTAAGAATATTGCCAGGCTCACGATCTTGTGAAACTATTATTTTTAGCAGTCGTTTTTTATTTTTGAATTGGCGTGCTTTTCACAGGCAATGGTTTTAAATGCACTCAGCCAAATTGCGATGAAAGTGTCGAGAAAATCTGTGCTACAGGAAATGAGGACTTATTCTGTTTGTTAGCCGTTGTAATAGTTATGCGTTTTTGGCATTGATAATAGCAGTGCATTGCCTGACCCGTATTTTGTGCCATGCTGAGAATAATTTAAGAATATTCCGAGGCTCAAAAGAGAAAAAAATTAAGAACATTGAGGCTCAACAAAAAATTAAGCATTGTTATGAAAAAGAGAAAGGCCTTAGTACGCGTGAAAGCTTTCGACACGTCCCCCGGCACGCAAAACAATAGCCGAGGAGAGCAGCGTGCACGGCAGCATCTGACAGAGGACACAAAGCAGACTCGAAACGAAAACAAAGGGCGGAAGAATTTTCGAAGTAGAAAAGTGAAAATATTTGGAAAAATACAGGGAATTTCGAAAAAAAAGCTGGTGAAAAAAATTACAAATGCAGATGAGAAGAGTTAGGGAAGGTTTTTGGAAAGAATAAGGGAGAAGGGGAGGCCAAAAAGGGATCACAACGCCCGTGCCGGGTGGCCTTTGGCCGCAGCTTCCGTCACCGCTAGGATTTTAGGTAATAGTGATATTTATATTATATATATATATATAGTAAACAAACAAAGAAAAAACTCTTTTATTCTGCTACTGGCAGTTTCATGTCTTACTTTAAGACAATCCTCAGGCAACTAAAAAGATTCGTTACAATAACAAACTAAAAACGTTCCAATGATTTCGTTTTCGAAATCGACGTCAGATCTGTTCGTCTCAACAAAGCTCAAGTTCGAATTTGCGCTGATGTCGACACTTGCCCATGATTTTGGATCGCTTATTCAGCAGGTTGCTTCCAGGGAAATTAATGATTTCAAATTTCTCAGCTTCACAGAGTGCACAACGACCTGATTCTGGAGTGAACAATTCTGGATCCCACCACCATCTTTGATTCGCCACAATCAGATGGTGGTGGGATCCCAAGCATTGTTTGGAGAGTCATCAGGAAGTCTAAAGCGTTCACTCCAGAATCAGGTCGTCACTTCCTTAAATTGTCATTGCATCTTGAAAGTGTTGATACATGTTTCTTTGGCTGCCTGGAAAGGATGATGGTAGAATGATAACATGGCCAACATCGATATGGATGGGCTGATTCGGTTTGTTAGCCCTGGCCATCTGGTTTTCGATTTAAGCTCTTCTGTCGAGATGATCCATCAGCCCTCGGTAAATGTCAACTCGAAGCTGACGTTGATTGTTCATAATCCAGTGCAGTTTATTGCCTTCTATCTTCGTATATGCATCTACCAGATACTGTTGAAATAGAAGTGATGCAATGTTCGATAATCTCCACAACCTCAGTGTTTGTCTTCTTCTTTGTCCACAGAATTCTCAGTACTCTTCTGTATACCCACGGCTCGAATGCGTGTATGCATTTGCACTATTGCTTGTTGGCAACCCATGACTTGCTTCCGTAGAGGACAATGCTGTACACGAGACTTTCCAGAAGTGTGACTTTCGCTTTCAGGTCTATATGCTTATCTTTCCACAGCGTAGAAAAACTTGTCAACTTCTGTTCTTCCCATGGCCAATCTTCTTTTGATCTCTGCTGTGCAAGTCGCGTTGTTGTGTATTTAGCTAATACAAATTTTTCCTTTTCGTCCATTTTCTTTCCATCTAACACCGGATTTTGTTTCTTTCCAGTATACATTACTTTCGTGTTTTTGATGTTAAGCGACAGGCCTGCTTTAAAGTTTTCTTCTTTCAGTTTCTTAAGCATCTTCTCCATGTCTTTTATTGTGGTCGCAAGCGATATTGTATCATCAGCATAGCGGAGGCTGGTGATGTTTAGACGACCCAGTTTCAAACCTAATAGACCAGGCCCTGAGTACGGTAGGGGTAACCCAAAGCCGAACCAAATGAGACGTCTTTTTTCTGCAAGCCCATCACGAGAACCCCCAAAAAAGTTTTGGTGATCTAGGGGGGCTGCTGCATTTACCATTTATGGGCAATTGTTACGTCAGGATTTCAGTACTGAGCCCTTATAAAATAAAACTTTTTTATTTCATCCAGATGAAGCCTTCCATGACTAGTTATTTTAATTTTTCTAGTAGCAGATGAGAAACTTATCACACTGAACTTTATTTGATGTCGATATCATTTGTTGTTCAAATGTTATTAGCTGTTTAAATTTTATGACGTCATCAAAAATGACGTCATCAGATCCTGATTTTCGTAAAAACGGCTTTTTCAGAGACACTTCACTTATGAAAACAAGCAAAATGGCAATGAACGCTAGTCTGCTTGTCAACTGGCCATGTCTGCTACAAAATAGAGAATAGGGGGTGGGGTAACGGTGTTTGGGGGTCGTGGTGTGTCACTTTTTTACATTTACATAAAACTTTAAACATAATATTCACATAATGTTATAATATTTTGGTCAAGAATACAAAGTATTCTGCTCACCTAATCGTTGCTATCACTGTAGGGGTCTGAATCTTTTATTAAATAGAACCTGTCATCATCATCATTTTCATTTTCGTCGGAAAGTAAGAGTTCCTCAACGTCTTCTCGAAATGCCTCTTTCACCCAAACGATTTCTCCATTCTCTGTCCAGCCGTGATCTTCTACGTTCTCGATTTCAACTGTGCTACAAAAGCTCGATTTCCACAACTTTGCCACATAATTTGCTCGTTTGGCATGGAGGTGCAATGAAGCTCTGCACGGAGGGAGTATTGAGAGGTCTTGAACTGTTCCTTTCTTTTTGTACATTGATTCGAAGAGGTCATATCGCAATTCATTGATATCTTTAGCACCTTTCCTGTATAATGAGCATACGTATTCTTCAAGTTGCTTGAGGCAATCGGCACTGATACTCCGGGAATTTCCAAAAGCTGAAAACATTCTGGCAAATTTGTGGCAAATTCTGGCTCTTTTCAACGATTTTTGGGTCGAATCTATTGTTTTTGGCAAGAAAATGCGTCAACACTTGACCTCCACAGTATATATATATTATCATAATAATATATTATACCATAGCATATAGCATATATTATCCGAACAGAGCGATCAAGATAAATTACCCAATAATTTAGACACGTGTTTCATCGACAATTTAGTAAGAGTAAAGAATTGGATTAAAAATTTAAAAAGAAAAAAAGAAACAAATTTAATAAAAATAATGGAAGATAGTTTAAGATAGAGGAACTTGTCATGTCGGAGTTTTAGGTGCAGGAGTACTGCAGATTTTACAGTAACTAGGGGTCATCACTCGCTTCGCTCGTTCGCCCCAGCCAGTCAAGTAAAAAAAGCTTAATCTGGTTGGCGCACTTCGTGCGCTGCATTCGCTTCGCTCATGCTTCTTTCCACTCCACGTACAGTGGGTTAGCTCGCTGGGCTCGCCTGTCTATCTATTATCAAGAAACATTGACTGATAGGGCGCACTTCGTGCGCTGCATTCGCTTCGCTCATGCCTCTTTCAACCCCACGTACAATGGGTTAGCTCGCTGCACTCGCCTGTGGTTGGCGCACTTCGTGCGGTGCATTCGCTTACGCTCATGCCCCTTTCAACCCTATGTTCAATGGGTTAGCTCGCTGCGCTCGCCTGTGGTTGGCGCACTTCGTGCGCTGCATTCGCTTACGCTCATGCCCCTTTCAACCCTATGTTCAATGGGTTAGCTCGCTGCGCTCGCCTGTGGTTCGCGCACTTTGTGCGCTGCATTCGCTCCCGCTCATGCCCCTTTCAACCCCACCTACAATGGTTTAGCTCGCTGCGCTCGCCTGTCTATCTATTATCAAGAAACATTGACTGATAGGGCGCACTTCGTGCGCTGCATTCGCTTACGCTCATGCCTCTTTCAACCCCACGTACAATGGGTTAGCTCGCTGCGCTCGCCTGTGTTTGGCACACTTCGTGCGCTGCATTCGCTTACGCTCATGCCCCTTTCAGCCCTACGTTCAATGGGTTAGCTCGCTGCGCTCGCCTGTGGTTGGCGCACTTCGTGCACTGCATTCGCTCCCGCTCATGCCCCTTTCAACCCCACCTACAATGGTTTAGCTCGCTGCGCTCGCCTGTCTATCTATTATCAAGAAACATTGACTGATAGGGCGCACTTCGTTCGCTGCATTCGCTTACGCTCATGCCCATACATACATACATACGTACATACATACATACCTACATACATACATACATACATACATACATACATACATACATACATACATACATACATACATACATACATACATACATGAGCCGGGCGCGGTCGTTTCGCTCCCTCCCCGGAGCCCCTCAAGTAAGAAAAGCTTAATCTGGTTGGCGCGCTTTGCGCGCTGCATTCGCTACCGCTCATGCCCATAGATACATACATACATACATACATACATACATATAAACCTACGATATACCTATACTATACAAAGATACTATACCTACTATACCTATTATACAAACATACTATTATACTTACTATACCTACTATACAAACATACTATACCTACTAGAAAAATATACTATACCTACTATAAAAACATACTATACATACTATACCTACTATACAAACATACAAACACTTTGTGAAAGTTTAAATGAGGAAAATCGTGCAATTAGCGCCTGAAAAATTCATAACTTTGACTTTGTTTTCATTAGGCCTAAGCGTTGCAAGCATGCCGAAGCAACGCTTACTACAAAAACAACGACTATTTCAACTTAAAATACAAAACAAAACTATCACCTGTGTTTTCTATTGTCTTCTGCAACTCTCCAGGGTCTTCGAAATAAATAGTAGTTTTTTGCAAAGATAATTCAGGTGGTAAAACACTTTGAAAGGCCCCTTTGTGTGCAAAACAAAAACACGCGTCCTCTTCTCCAAAAGTACCTGCTGCAACCGAGGGCGAAAAACGAAAAACGATCGACAACGCACATGGGTCGCGCGAAAAGAGCCAATCAAATTACAGCAAAAGGCGAAAGGGGTCACACGAAGAGCGAATACTCTGTTCGAAAATGGAGTTCGCAACGCGAAGTTGGAAGTTTCGCCAGCGTAAACCGTAGTTTTTTCGTGATAGCACAATTAGCAGAATAATTAGTGGAATAATTCAAAACTTCAGGAGAAAATCGAAAAACAAAATCCATTACCCTGGTTAAAATAATAAAGTAAACATTCAGTGTGAATTTCATTGCCATATATCCACATACAAAAAAGCCTTTTCGTTTCGGCCCATTGTTTTGGGGCGTTCGACCTATTGTTTCGGGTCGAATCTATTGTTTTTGGCAGGGAAAGTGCGTCATCACGTGACTCCGCAGAATATATATATTAGAAAGCGCAAGAAAAGGCAAACATTGTGAGTACTCAGAATTCGTATATTGTGAGTACTCAGAACATGTGGAGAGCCACTACCATTGTAAGTTTTGCCCAATGTGGTCATTGGTGATCAAGTACGTGACTAAATGAGAGGTTTAGTGACAACAAGAATGGAGAAACATACAAGAAAGAAGCATGCAGAAGAATTTGAAGGCTATGGAACAGAAGATGCTAGCTCTCCATGTTTTAGCACTTTGGATACCCATTCTGTCTGCCCATCAATGACAACACTTGCTTGTTGTGAACCTGTATCAATAAGCAGCGCAACAATTAAAACAACCACAGAAGGTGTTTCATCAATGACATCAGCATCGATCAGTTCTGATGGTGGTCCTGCACTGCAATGCATTTTTTCTTCCCCATTTAGCCCCAGACAAAGTGCTATCGTAAAGAAAAGTAAGGTGTCAACTCCGTTGTCTTCAAAGCTAGAAAATGTTTTCTTCTCTCCACCAGGAATATCATCTTTACATCATAAAAGTACCGTTTCTTATCATGCTGATAATAGTGAAGCAGTGTCAAATAGCAGAGCTTACATTAGTGTTAAAGGCGATGCCCCTTGTGAGTGTATTATTCCTCACTGCCATAATACAACCAGGCTAAAATCATTTCTCAGGAAAAGGCTCAGAGGTGGAGGGAGTAATATTGAAGTGTTGGAACAGTACCATGCTTCAGATCACTTACTTCAAATTAGTAGACATTGATGATCCTTCCAACTTCTCAACTTGTGTTCAGCACTGAAAAGTATGGTACAATGATGATTACAATTTGTGGAAGTCTTTAGGTGCTCTGGTCAAAACAATCAGCAAGGACAAAACTCCATCACAAAATGTGCCATGTTAAGTATGAGATGGCTGACTCTCTTTGAGGAAAACTCTAGTCTATTGGCAAGAGCCCTGAACTACCTGGGTTATTCCTCCCTTCAAAATTTGAGTAGGTCCTGTTCCTTTTTTGATAAAGTAGTGAAACATCAGCTGGCTGATGATCTCATGATCCTATTGCACAACTATTTCATTGACAGGAACTTCAATGGGAAATCTCCTTTTGAAACATTGCAAATCATCAATTCATACTGTTTGAAAACAACATATAGTATGGAACATCATCCTCCATTTGATGAAATGTCAGTTGAAGAATCACTTTCCAAAGAGTTCACTGCCCACAGTGCATTCTGTGGCTCTCTGCCGGATATATCTAGCAGAGAACAAGCAAGTTGTTTTGTCCCGCCAGTGCTTTTGACGGGAAATTTTATTCTCAACAGGGTTGGCGGGGGTGGCGGCGTTGGCAGGAAGTGTTAGAAGTAGTTGGTATTGGCGTAGCAATGTATGTATGACAGCTTTTTCATAACGTAGACCATTACATTTAATAACAGCTTTGTAAGAAAGAAATATCCCAATGTTATTTGTCATGTATTATAGTCCTCACCTCAATCTCGTTTTCAAACAATGTGCCTCCCTTTGAACGCTAAATGTTCCATCATTTGAGCACTGTGCATTTGAGGCATTAAGGGCCCATCTACACGAGAGCTTGAAACATGACCAAGTCCGTCTAACCCAGCATGTTGCGTAATGCAATTATCCAATTAATGCGTATCTAACTTGAAATGTTCCAAATTTTTAGCAACAGGGTCCCTTCCTATCGAATTAAGACCTGTCAGCAACAAGCAAATTAACTTGTACATATGTGTCATTGTCACGCACGTTCATTTTATTCATTCGAATACACGCACTAGAAAACATCACGTTAAAGAAAAATTGAAACTTTTATGAAAATGGCTGGCTTCAGACGCATTGCTAACAACCAGTTCAATGAAGAAGAAAGTAGTGATGAACTATATGAAGATAGTCAAGATCAATACCTCGAACAGCAAGAATTTTCACCACCTGTATTTCAGAGACCGATGACCAGTACTCCGCGTCCACAATCATTTTATCAGCCGCCCAACTTCATGGCAAACAGATTTTCAAGTGCTTTTTTCAGACCTCCATCCTCAAGGCATGTATTTACTCCATCGTTTTTTGACACTCAATCGCAACCTGAGCCTGAACGAACACGGACAGAATCAGAACGGCCCTCGGATGGCAATACAAAAGCCAAGAACAGATGGACGCAAGAAGAAACTGACGCAGTTGTGTTGGCATGGCGTGATAGTTTTGTTGAGCTTGAAAGCCACAAAAATCCTGCTGCTTGGCGAAAAATTGTCGAAGCTGTAAATGAAGTTGGAAGTGGCAAAACGAAAGATCAGGCCAAGAAAAAACTTCGCAACCTAAAAGACCACTACATGGAAGGAAAGGATAAAAACAAGAGAACCGGATCGGCTAGAAATTTGCCAAAATATTACAATATTTTCGATGAGGTTCTTGGCACGTGTAGCGTCGTTCAATTGCCAGAGGTACGAGAGAGTGGGCAAGGTGTGGCTGTTGTTCCAGTCAATGACGAAGAACACCAAGAAGAGGAGATAAATCAAGAGAATTTAGAAGAGATTGAGCCACAGCCTAAACGAACGAAGAAGAAAAAAGCATCAAAGTCTGCAGCTTCGAAACAGCTTGTGGATTTCCTGGGAGAAATGCAGAAACAACAGCAGGAAAGCATCAAACAATTTTTAGATGGGATGAAGGAAATGGAAGAGAGAAGTAAAAAGCACACTGCTGATACTCTTCGTGACGTAGTGAAAATGTTTATCGACGGCAAGAATAAGAGACGAAGAAGAGACTCAAGCTCTAGTGACAATGAAAACTAATAAATGCTATTATCATGATTGTGCTCACAAATTATTTTTTAAATATTATACGATTTCATTTGTTAATTTTAATTATTAGAAGAGATTGATTTAAATTGTTCAAGTTTGTGATATGTCTATTTCTCAATTTGGAAAGGCTCACAAGGAAAAATGTGTCACAGTGTGTCGTTCATAGAATTTTCTTCTAAGTACGTGATTAAATGGTCACGAACTACATTGGACGATGCACCAGCGTCCTGAACATTGTTGTCATCCTGGGAAGGCAATTCCAATAATGTTTCATTAAGCTGTTCTCCACGTTTCTGGCAGATGTTATGAAGAACTGTACATGTTGTTACAACATCAGCTGCAAAAGATGGTTCAAGTTGCAATTTTCCCAACAATATGCGCCACCTGCCCTTCAACATACCAAATGCCCTTTCAATAGAGACCCTTGCTTGAGATAAGGCCAAATTGAACATTTTTGGTCTGTACTGCATGTTTTTCTCGTATGGGAATTGTTTTATCAACCAATCGGACAAGGGATATGCAGCATCTCCAACTAGATATGGCGCTATAGACACCATGCTATTCAACCTGAAGACAGGAATTCTCAATATTTCCCGACTAGTGGCCTCTGCATAAACCCAGCTATTTCTTAGCATTCGTGAATCATGAATAGACCCTGGAAACCCTGCGGACATGCTCAAGAATATCAGATTCCCATCACAAACACCTTGGCATGAAATACTGTATCGCTGCTTTCTATTAAAGAAATCGACAGTGCTATTTTCTGGGGCAATGATTTCAATATGCGTTCCATCAACAGCACCAAGTATATTCAGAAGGGGTGAGAGTCTTTCAAACGTTTTTATGCATTTGATGCATTCTTCAAGTGATCAGGGCCAACAAATATATCTATCTCTGAGCAATACCATAACACCAACAAAGTCTTTCGTTATTCTACAAACAATTGATCTTGAAATTCCAAATGTCTGGCCTACCGATCTGTAGCTGCCTCCATTTGCAAGCCACCAAAGTGCAACAGCAACTCTTTTTCGTACAGGAATCGTATCTCGCATATTTGTTTGTTTTCTTGCCATATACCGATGCACAACAGAGCAAATAAAGTCAAACGTTTCACGACTTATTCGATAGTGACTTTGCCAGTAGTATGGATCCAGATGTTTACTGGTATTCAAATCAGCTTTGTAATACGTGTTGAATTCGTTCACCTGTCTGTGATAAACCCATGCTTTGCGAGTTCTATACATGTTGTTGAACTGCCTAATTGCTCCGATCTGCATTTGATAGCTTCTTATGCTAAACATGTTAGCAGCAAACAACAAAAGCCTACACATTCTAATTTCTCTACTTTTTTCGAGAACATAAACAAGAAGGAGAAACATAAAAAATTCCTCGTCCGACATTTTGTCTTCGTGCGTGACTAAGAAATTACACCCTTGATGTTGTACATCGCAGAGAAGAAAAAAAGTGATTCATCATGACAGGCGAGATTAGTGAAACAATAGAAATAAGAACGTTGAGCACCTCACTGAGGTGCTCAACTTGGCCAAGCGGCTTCTTTCATATGTCATCAAAATCGTGCTCACAAAAAGTGATCAAAAATGACCATCTACACGGATAGGGATGCTCATTTCAGGTGCTAATTCGCTTAATCCCTTGAAGAATTTGAGCATGCCTGTTTTTTATGGTGGCCCAAACAGGTCATACACAAACTAATATCTGAAAACATAAATTAATATTGGAAAACACAAAAACATAATTGAAAACACAAATCAATTTTTGAAAACACAAATCAATATTGGAAAACACAAACCAGTATTCAAAAACACAAAACCAAATTCAAAAGCACGCCCCAGAACTCAAAACACAAGGCAGGGGAATGGTAACGAGCTTTCTTTAAAGACAATATCATTGGGCCTTGATGGCTTGGCAGTTCCTGACATTCACTCCAACACGAGCAGAGCAGCCATTTTGAGCCATGTTTTGTAGCTCTTGTGGGAATACCATCAAAGAGAATTATAAATTCTATGTAAGATGTGGTTCCCCGGCCCATTCTACCGCCAATGTGACGAAAAGCAATCTCGGTAGCAGTAATGATGGTGCTGTATCAAGAAACGAAAGCCAGAGGTCCGTTCTCTCTCTCAATGATTTCATGGACAAGAAAAAAGAAGAGCGGAAAAGTAACTTTAAGACGAACAAAAAAGGAAAGCAAGCAATGCCCAAAGGCGAAGTAGTCACTATCAACATAGGTTTGATGAGAAACTCTGAAGATGGTGGCTTAAAACCTGTGAGAGGAAAAAATCTTCCTCTAAAAACCCGAAAGCCGGCAAACAGTGAAGACATATTGAATGCTGGAGTTGTAAAGCACGCCATGCATAACTCTTCAGACGTAATCATTGCATCACCAGAGCGCTTTAAGTTGCTTTATCTTGATGGCACATTGGTGGATAACCTTAAAGAATCTGACAAGCACTTCACATTAGAGAAGTACAAATGTGAAATTGGTAAACCATATAATAGACTCACTTTCTATGTGTGTAGCAATTCAGACTATTGTGACAGAATTGTGAAAGGTCTGCTTAACACAGACATTGAAAGCAGTGATGATGATGAGAAAGAGCCGCTTGAAGTTTGTTCAAAGAAAGTCTGCTTAGATGTGTGTGCTCCAAAGTCTGTAAGCACCAATTCAAGTAATAGTAATCGAACAAGTATTCAAGGCACAAGTGACAAGTGTGCCATTGAAGAATCTGAGCCTCAAGAGAAGCTTGAAGTCAGTAGTCAATTTGCTACACAAACAAGTTCTACCACTACACCTTACAGCATTGTGAAGGATATATTTCCTCATTTAAGTGATTTGGCAATTCTCAATGCACTGAAACAGTCTGGTGATGTAGAAAATGCTGTCAACAAACTGTCCGAGAAAACATTTGGATCAGACCAAATTGATTGTTATGCATCATTGATTGGAGATAATGATGATTGGGACTCAGATGAATTGATGGAATCAAGGTCATGCTCTACTTCTTTAGGTGTGTTGGCCTTGCATGTGTGGACATGCAAGGCCAACACACCTAAAGAAGTAGAGCAAGGTCTTGATGATCAGTTGAAGGAGTTGAGCAAAAAATGCCAAGATTCAAATAATGAAGTCAAACTTAAAGTAAGAAGAAGTTTTGTGTGGGAGGATACCCTACTAAAGTTGAAGAGATGCACAAAGGAAACCGTAAATAATGGTATGGTGCGTGTTCAGTTTATAGGAGAGCCTGCTGTGGATGAAGGAGGGCCGAGAAAGGAACTGTTTTTTCTCATCCACAGACATATGCAGATATCTTGTCTTTTTACTGGTGAGCCACATAGGCGAATCTTTGCTCACAATGTAATGACTTTGCAGAGGGAAGAATACTACTGTTATGGTGTCTTGTCAGCCTTATCCATACTTCAAGGTTCACCTGGTCCTACTTGATGCGAACATGGCATGTCCGCATGTTTTCCTCACCTGTAGTTGACTACATTCTCCATGGGAAGCTTGAAGCTGTATTAACATCTGTCAGTGATCTTCCAAATGAAAAAGTGAGGTTGAAGCTTGAAGAACTGGACTTAATCAGTGACCCAGAAGTCTTCAAAAAAGAGGCCTCCTTCAATGTGCAATTCAGATTCAAGGCTGGATACTCCAAACCACTTGTGACCCTTGAAGACAAGCAAGAACTCTTTCGGTGCATTTAACTGCATTATATGATCTTGTCCACTCTACCAGAAATTGAACAGTTCATCCAGGGTTTGAACATCAATGGTGTGCTAGACACCATGAGGAAAAACCCTTTATCTTCACGCAAATTGTTGCAGTCATCTGGGGTGAAAGAGCTAAGTGCAGATAAGGTTGATGAAATGTTTCATTTTTGCTACTCCCCTATTGGTAGTAACAAAAGAAAGGATGAAGAGGCAATTGCTTTCAACTTTACGCAATACCTTGAAGATGTGGAAAAAGCATCGGTATCAACATCTATTCTTGATCCAGATACAGGGGATCTCAACACAGTCACTGTTCAGCTGTCACATATCTTGCAGTTCATAACTGGATGCCCTGGAATACCTGCTACTGGATTTGATAGCCAACTTAGTGTGAACTTTGAACACACTGAGACACAGAGAAAGCTCACAGCAAATACTTGCAGCTGTACCCTTCATCTTCCAGTTGGCAAGGTTCTCATAGAATACGAGAAATTCAGGAATGAATTTATTGAGTGCATGTTCAACTCACCAGGCTTTGGGCAAGTGTAATTTCAAAGGCATTACATACCCAGCAAATACAAATTGTTTTCGTTGCCAGATACTGTGAGTCAGATCAGTAAAAGAACAGTTTTAGCAGTTTCCTATAAAGTAAATTGACATTTTATTCGATTTTATGATTTGCATTATTCAAAGATACCCATGGGAGGTACTCCTCGACTTTTATGACAGGGGTGATCATGTACATATTTGGGGTCTGAAATTTAGAACATGAAAACATATTTGGGGTCTGCAATTTTGAAGACTGAAAAAACATATTTGGGGTCTAAAATTGAAAGCTAATCAATATATTCGAGGTCTGAGATTTTGAGGGTAAAAAAGAATTACATATTTTATATTTAGTCCTGTAGAATTTCATGAAAATTTGAGTTAACCTAGAAAAAATTTATATAAAGATGTAATATATATCACTGAAAAGGGAATTTTTTAAGCTTTTCAATGGTGTATGGTGTCACTTTTTAGACTTTGGGCAAAAAATTTTATCGCCAAATTAGTTAGAGGAGGGTCAAGAACAGTAAAGCAATAAATTAACTATGGATTGATTAAGGTTTTAACAGTTATCGCCTTACCCAATGTCAATGTTCAAGGATGGAATTATGCGCTCTGCTCAGAAGTCAAACCTTAAAAATTTTTCTATGGAAGGCGTAAGTCCTATCGATGTATCGCATACAGTACGCATTGCTGACGGGGGTGCATTATTGTGGTGCTGTGACTGGAAAAAAGACGAAACGTTCGAAATAATTTTCCAAAGGTATTCTCAATTCCTTACGCATCTTGGAATCGATACCATTGTTTTTGACAGATATTCTTTATCAACTAAAGATGCAACACATCAAAAACGAGCTGGGAAGATGTCACAAACAGTTGAAATCAGAAATGATAACTCCTGCCCGTCAAATCAAAACAAAGAGACATTCGTGAAAGCACTCTCAAAGAAATTGGAGACCAACTTCAAGGTTTTGGAATGCCCAAGTGATGCAGATACTTCAATCGTAAAAGAAGCCTTGACAGCTGCACGAAATGCGCCAGTGACAGTCTTTTCTGACGATACTGATGTACTTTGTCTGTTAGTTCATCACGTTGCAA
This sequence comes from Sanderia malayensis, assembly GCA_013076295.1. NCBI lineage: Eukaryota > Metazoa > Cnidaria > Scyphozoa > Semaeostomeae > Pelagiidae > Sanderia > Sanderia malayensis. The sequence goes on along the minus strand of RQOL01000627.1, from coordinate 60,875 downwards.
AGAACCCTACCCCTCACGACATTTTCCTGACCAACATGACACGAAAGAAAAATAAGCAAAGGGAGTTCTACGCGGTCAAAGATGTTATCGAAAAATTTGATGACGACATAGTTGATTGTTTGCTCTTTGCTCACGCTTTTACAGGTTGTGACACAACCTCTGCTATTCACATGTTTGGTAAAACTGTTATCTTCAGAAAACTCCAAACTTCAGCTCTCCTAAAGTCAATTGCTGCTAATTTCTACGTTGATCAGTCGCCTCAAGAAATTGGGAATGTGTGCATTCGATTCTTTGAGCTGCTTCATTTGTCATCCGATAGCTTGCCACAAATCAGAAAAACAAAGTATGAACAGATGGTTATGTCTGATCGCTCAAATGTTGATCCTTCTCTCCTCCCACCATCCCCAAGAGCAGCATTCTACCACGGTTTGAGAGTATACCACCAAGTAAAGGTTTGGAGAGAATTAAAGAATTCCGATTACATGCCCTTGGATTGGGGTTGGCAGCTAAAAGAACAATCATTTGTACCAATAATGACCGATGAAGAGGCAGGACCGCAAGATCTATTACAAATAATTCGATGTGGTTGTAAGGGGTCTTGTGATAATAACCGGTGTACCTGTCGAAAAGCAGGGTTACATTGTACTGCTTCATGCAAGGAGTGTCATGGTACACTGTGTAGTAACACTAAAAGAGACGATGATTGTGGGGAAAATGATCTTGACAAAGATTTTGACTCTTTAGATGACTTTTTTTAAATAGACATTTTGAAAATTTTTTGCTGACATCAGCAAGTTCCCATGGCAACCGTTCTTTTTCTTGTTTTCTCTTGACACCTTTTAATATAATCCAACTCTATACCAAATTTGAAGGTTTTAGTGTACCTCAATAGTCAGATATAAACAAAAATTTAAAATCATGCTTATTCAAATTTCCCGATCTTTGGTTTTCACCCTCCTCTAACTAATTTGGCGATAAAAATTTTTGCCCTAAGTCTAAAAAGTGACACCATACCCCACTGAAAAGCTTAAAAAGTTCCCTTCCCAGTGATATATAATACATCTTTATATAAATTTTTTCTTGGTCGACTCAAAATTCTAGAGGACTAATTGGCCAACATATTTGGGGTCTTTAAAAATTTGGTTAACATATTTGGGGTATTAGAAAAATTGGTCAACATATTTGGGGTCCTGAGAAAATGAACTGACATGATCACCCCCGTCATGAAATTTGATGAGTACCCCCCCTGGGCAAAGATAAGTTAAAGTTTTCATACATTACAATTGTTAAGTTAATAATAACCTATCCAAAAAATTGTTATGTTAATAATTATAATCAGGCGTGTGCTAGAAGGTAGTTGTTCAGTTCCAATGCTTCTTTCCAATGATTTGGTTTTCCCTACCAAGCTGGGATAGCACATGGTTGAAGTAATTTTGATAATCATTAGTAGCTTCAGAACTTGTGCATCTCAGTTTTGCCTCTTCGATTTTATCATGCAAAACCAGATGCAACTGATCTCTGGCACCAAACTTTTCTGGGAGGAAATATAACTCGTCTCGCTTGCCTGCAACAGAATCATGCCTTGACCTACGTATATAATGTGTATTCCAGTGTAAACGAACAAAGTCTAGTTCTGTTTGAATTATATCTGCAAAACAGAACCAGAGTGCCTCTTCATGAAGGATATCATTCTGTAAAAGTGATCCCTGGTCTTTAAGATCCTTAAAGAAGTTTATCCACCAAGAAAGCCATGTTCGCATCAAGGATGACCACCAGCACCCAATTCTTTGGTTACTAGTTGAGCCACCATACACATGAGCCTTTGCTCCTGCAAACTGATCATCATCATCTGCTCTTAAAAAACACTGTATACCTGCCATGATACCATTCTCTGTCCCACAGTCTGTCCTAATCAATGTAGGACATCCACCAGCCTCCTCAATACAATCTACAAAGAATTTGGCAGTCACTGCTGGATCATTCTTTGTTCTATCTAAAACAAGCCACATAATGCGCTGACTATAACCATCTATGCCACCATGGATGGCAAAGCCAAAGGGTTTGATTTTATCATAGCCATCAATATGCCAGCAGTGGTTTGGTCCTGGTGACAAATACTTTCTCCTTTTCAGTTTATGACGTTTTCTTTCATCCACTCCAACTGGGTCCAACTTCTTCAATAACTGCTCTACTTCTTTACGAGGGACATGGACGTTATACTTTATACAAAGCGTGTGCCACATTCCTCGATACCCAGAAATACAGCCTGGGCCATCCAACTCGTGCCTTATCATTCCCTCAACATCAGAAAGGTCTATATCCTTTTTGTTTCTTTTAAGATTGTACAAAGACAATCTTCTTTTCAGTGTTGACAGGGACATTTCGATGCCATTGTATTTGGATAGAAAGTGAACTATGGCTTCGTAACTCAATCCGCTGTAGAAATATCCTTTGATTGCTTCTTTTTCACTTATCCTCTCATCTGATAGAAGAACTCTAAATGAAGGGTGACTAGTGTCTTGCTTTGTTCCACAATTCGAACAGTAGATATAGTGCTCCTCCAGTTTTTCTGCACAACTGTAGCAAAACATGACAGGTTGTTTGTCGTGGTTCGTAGTTTGACCTGCCGTAATTAACAACAGCAACAACTATTTTTTATTTTACAAAATTCGCTGGAGCTCGTTACCATTCCCCTGGCTTGTGTTTTGAGTTCTGGGGTGTGCTTTTGAATTTGGTTTTGTGTTTTTGAATACTGGTTTGTGTTTTCCAATATTGATTTGTGTTTTCAAAAATTGATTTGTGTTTTCGAATATTGATTTGTGTTTTCACAAATTGATTTGTGTTTTCGAATATTGATTGGTGTTTTCAAAAATTGATTTGTGTTTTCCAATATTGATTTGTGTTTTCAAAAATTGATTTGTGTTTTCGAATATTGATTTGTGTTTTCAAAAATTGATTTGTGTTTTCCAATATTGATTTGTGTCTTCCGATATTAGTTTGTGTATGACCCGTTTGGGCCACCGTAGTTTTTTGCTCTCGTGTAGATGGGCCCTGATCCTGGAGTCAAGAAACAGCGGCATTGTGTGAGTTTAGTTTTTGCTGTTGCTGTGCTGTAAATCTTAATCAGAGAAAGAGAGAAATGAAGAGTTTTTTGTTATTAACTGATCAAAGGAGGAAGAGGTAAGATACAATTTTAATATAATTTATATTTAGCTTCACTTTCACTTCTAGGTGTAACAGCTAGCAGCTAGCCTGGGCCTAGGTATGAGTTAATTTTGGGTGACACACCATTAAAAGTAGTGGTATTTTCCTTCAATTTCTTTTCAGGTAATGAATAGAATTTAGCTTCATGTGTTTATAAAAAAATGTTACCGGAACATTCTTTTATATATTTTATATATATGTATATATATGTAAAATATATAGAGTACAAGCAAGAAAGGACACTAGTTTTCTGTAACTCGGAGTTTCATGCTCTCGCAATCATCAGACAGAGTATAATGATTTACCTCCTGATCCACAACAAAATTTATTTACAAGGGTGGGATAAGAATAAACAAAAGGAGCTATTTTTACATCAAAGTTAATTACTTATTTGGCGTTCTATTGTTTTTCAGATAAAATTTATTTTCGTGTCGGCATTTAGAAATCAGTTCAGAGCGTTTCTTTAGAAGTGAGTCATTGTTTGCGTTAATAATGTAAAGTTTCTCTGTCAGGTCCCAGATGTATTTCGAAAGCTCGGCACTGTTGTTTCTAAAAGATTGTTTGTGCTGCATGTATCGTTTCTTAAATGTTCCCTCTGTAAGCCCAATGTAGTTTTTTTTCCGTAGCGTTTTCGTTGGTTGTGACTTTTGTGTTGTGGATGATGCTGGACGTTAGGCAGTTGTTGTTGAGTAGACATTGGTCTTTCTTATGGCAGTTGCATGTCTTGTCGGTTGAGTTGTTGGCAGTGGCGGTGGTGTTGGTGACTTTCTTATTGTGTTTGCTTATAATGGATTTCATGTTGTCTGTACAGCTGTAACTTACTGTTACGTTATTTTTATTGAAGGTTTTGTGGAATTTATGGTTCTTGTGGATGTGCTTGTTGATGAGCTTGAGGAAGGTTTTGCCGATTTTGGTCTGTACGCTCTTACTGTAGGGTGGGTTAAACCATATGATGTTTCACTGTCGGTTTCGTTTTACTTGTGAGGTTGATCCGTTCTTTGTGAAAGATAAGGGTTCGTCTTACTCGCTGGATTGAAGGGCTTCTTCGTATATCGGTTTGGCTTTGTTGAAGTCTGTTTCGTTACAGGATATGTCAGATATTCTATGGTTGATGGCGGCAGGGAGTTGTTTGATGATGTTTGGCGGATGATGTTTGGCGGATGGTTAGACGTGGTGTTGATGTAGAGTGGTTTGTTGTTTGGCTTTCTATAGGGGTAGTATGAAACGTAATGGTTTGTATGGTGATGTTGAGGCCGTGCTGCTTAAAGTCCTTTGTGATGTCCTTTCTTATTTTGTCTGCTTGTGGTCCCGTCATATTCATGAAGATGGCAAGTCCGTCGTCTCTGTACAGTCCTATATTATCTCTTCCGTATCTCTTCTAAAGTTGATTGAGGATGAAAAAGCCTACTAGTTTCCAGATTTCTGCCCCGTGAAAACTTCCCATGGTAACGTCAAACATGTTGCTGCCTTTCCTAACCCAAGTAGTTCCCTTGTTAAACAGTAGTGATTTACGGGCGTGCATGATCATGTTGATTTCCTGTTCCATGATGTTGCCGTATGTCTTGGCGAAGGAGATGGTGTCTGATAGTAGCTCTTTTGATATGGAGGGGTAGAAGCTTTCAATGTCGAATATGATGAATGTGTGTTGATTGTGAGAGCATAAAACTCTGAGTTACAGAAAACTAGTCTCCTTTCTTGCTTCTATTCTCTTACCGCTCTGTACTTCTGTACATTGAGCACTATGATGCACACTTGGACCGCTATAGATATATATATATATATATATATATATATATATATATATATATATAGAGGAACAAAGAAGAAAGACGACTCGGATAATATAATAATATAATATTCTCGACGCGTTTCGGCAATCGAGCCTTCCTCAGGAGAATAAGTTACAATACAGTTACAGCAGTATTTCAATGTTTACATTATACTTGTCTTACATCAGATTATATAATTCAACCAGACGTCTTGATGATATTCTGTGTTGGTTCACTACACAGGGAAACGATGAAGTAAAAAGAACAAAGTTTGTAGCAAAACCTGTGTGAATATATTTATTGTCTTAGCAGGGGATTGGCTAATCTAGAGTTTAATCCTTGTGGGTAGATGGTTTTTAAATGGGTCATCCAAGCAGTTTCACGCTTTTCCAGCACTATTTTGGCGTCTTCACGCTCATGATTGTGAAAATGGCGTCACGTTTAAAATTGTGATTAGGCATAAGAAAATGTTTTTCAACGGGAAGAAGTTTATCATTATCACAGTTCTTAATGTGCGAGCGGTAGTTATTGAGGCGGATATTGAATTGCCATTCGGATTTTCCAACGTACTGTATTTGGCATATTTTACATTCGAGGAGATATACTACGAATTTACTTTTACAATTAGTTTCATGGTAGATTTTGTATGTTTTACCTGTGGATACGCTTTTGAACTTGTCAGTGGATTTTACTTGATTACAACATAAGCTGCCTTTGACATTGCAGGGTTTACAGAATTTGACTTGATGGTGTTTGTTGAGTTTAATATTTCTAATGACTTTGCTGTTCATGATGGTGTTGGATCCTATCAGATCTTTCAGATTTCGGCTTCTCTTGTATGACACGAAAGGTAGTTCCCGAAAGTGTGCCTTAATGTCTGGTTTTATGTGTAAAATATTCCAATTTGATTTGAAAATTTTACTGATAGGTGGAAGCGTTGGGTTAAATGTTGTTACAAATGGAATGCGAGTATTGGTTTGGGTGGTTTTGCATGATAACGTTTCTTGGCGTGGTAACTTAGATGCTTTTTCAATTTGTTTTTTAACTAGATTCTCGTTATACCCTCTGGTAAGGAAATTTTCTTTCAACTTAGAGCAGTGGTGTGTATAATCTGTGGTTTTGGAGCAAATGCGTCGAAGTCTTAGTGCTTGTGAGTAGGGTAGGCTTTCTATTAGATGTTTGGGATGTGAAGAGCGAAAATGGAGGTAGTTACTTGTGTCTGTTGGCTTTTTGTATAGGGTGGTTTGAATTTTTCTATCATTATCGATGTAAACCATAGTGTCGAGAAAAGGTATTTTTGTTTTGGATATTTCATAGTCGAACTTAATGGAGTCATGCCTTGTGTTTAAATCATTTATAAATTCATTGAAGTTTGATTTTGGCAAATTGTAAATTAAGAATATGTCGTCTATGAATCTACAGTAAAACAGGCAGTTTGAAAGTATTCTAGGATAAATGAAGGTTTCCTCAAAATTACCCATAAAGATAGTTGCATATGAGGGTGCGGCAATAGTTCCCATTGCACAACCTTTTACTTGAAGATAATTCTCATCATTAAATTTAAAATTATTAAGGGTAAGACTGTGGTTCATAAGTGTTGTGATTGTTTCAGTGTTAGGTTTTTTGTTGGGCGAGTGTCTAGAGACTGTTTGAGGGCTTCAATTCCCTCTGCATTTGATATGTTAGTGTATAGGGATCGCATGTCCATTGTGACAAGCAGTGCGTTATTTGGTAATGGAGGAAGTCTTTGTAATTTGTTTATGAAGTCAGTGGTGTCTTTAATGTATGATTTGACTTGTTTCGCTAATGGTTGGATGTGATGATCCACAAATTTGGAAATTTGAGAGGTGTTAAAGTTAATGGAGGAGACAACGGGCCGACCAGTTTTAGTATTATTGGGTACTAGTGCATTAAATAATTTGTCATCTATGAGTTGCTTATTTTTCATTTCATGGAGAGAGTTAGTAATTAATTTAGCGTGGTCTTTAGATGGGTCATTATTAAGTTTTTGGTAGAAGTTGGTGTTGGAAAGTTGGTTATTTGCTTCGGTAAGATATTGTTGGATACCCCAAATGACAATTGCTCCACCTTCCTTATTTGACACAATTCATCCCTACCATACAATTTTATCTTGGTGATGCAGCTAAAAAGTCCCTGTCTGTAATTAGGTGTGAGATATGTTTTAAACTTTTGGAGAGTCGTTTTGTTGGTAAATGCCAGGGAGAAGTAGATCAAATTGCCCCTAGAGGAATTGGCAAATATGCTGGTTCCATATCATCTGAATTGCTACTTACTCAAGAAAAATCTCAGTCAGTTGTCAGTGGTGGGAATTCAAATTGGTACCATCTCAAGGACAGAATTAAAAACCATCTTGCTTCACGGCTCCACTATGAGGCATTACAGCATCAATCATTGATTGCAAAGAGACAAAGCAGGGGAAGCAAGGTCACCCAACATTTACTAAGAATTGTCCTTGCCGTCATTAAATCAAAGTCTGCAGCAAAAAATGTTAAGCAAGAAATCGCTGCTCAACAGGCTCTGATCTTGGTGATTTTGGCCATTCACGAAACCACTTCAATGAAATCATGGCAGCAATGCAAGTTTGGCTCGACAAGGAAACTGCACTTTACCTTGCTAGATCACTGGCCAGAACTGGATTTCCCCCACATTTTTTATTACCGCTGAAAAAAGCACCCCACAGTGAGTAAGTAACCAAGCAATTATGATATGTCCTATGAATGATGGCGAATGGGTGGCCATTGCAGTAGATTCACGAGTCGTTTACTTGCTCGAGGAGGGGGTTGGGAGCACCAACAGGAACTGTGTCTGGTGCAAATGCTGATCAATTGGCAAGGCAAATAATAACAACAATTGATAATGCCTATGGAAGTAACCCAGGATTCAATTTGAAATCCCAATGCCAGGGTACACCTGGTGATGGTCAATACCAAGCAAATGAACTTGGCGCAATTCTGCACAGTAAGTTGGGTGTAATTGTTGATCCCGAGTTTTCTGCAGTAATCTGGGATCCACCTCATTGGATGAATCGTGCTATACTGGACATAATGGAATATAAAGGGGGTACTTCTGGTGACTTTATGGAAAACGCCATCAATAGATCAAAGAATGTCCACACGATGTTCCAGAGAGGGAAGATGCTGAGCAGTGCAATGGCTATTGCCCAATCTCAAGGGATAAAATTGCAAATGACGCAAGGTAGCTGCACAACAAGGTTTTGGTCATCGCAGTACAAGCATTTTCTCAATATGATAGATAATCTCGGAGCATATGCCTAGGCCTTCCGAGAGTTTACAACAAAATAAAGGAATATGATATGTTTGGTAAGGACTTTGTTGACGGAGTTGACATGTGCATAATCGTGGATGGTAAGAGTCCAGAGTCTCTGTCGTCCTTGCTGAAAAATTTGCACATGGTGGCCCAGAGCAAAGATTTATCTTCAGGAACTGAAGTCAAGATCTTGAAAGCCCATCAAAAGATTTAAAATTCCTGAGTAAGCATATTGCTGGAATTATCAATGATTCAAAATTCAAGGGTCAACACTTAGTTGATGGGTGGAAGCTAATTTCGTATGATGACCATATTAATAATTGGATTGTCCGGGACCCTGAACACAGCAAGGAGGACTTTCCTGTTTTCGTTAATGATGCTGTTGAGGCTCTTGATCAAAGGTTCAAAAAATGTGTTGTTGACATGTGTCATTCTCTACAATGTTTGGATCTGGAAGTGGTTGTATCACTACTATGTGGACAGCAAAAGAATGCCAAACTTCAAGTAGATGAAGCTGGGCTTGAGGAATATGGAAGGAATGGATTTGGTACGTTCATAAAGTACGTATGTGCTCAAGAACATATCAAACTAACGACTAGTGCTGGTGTATTGGACACTCATCCTGCACTTGCCCATGTCGTCCACAGAAAGTTGAAGCAGACTCTAAAAACATTGGTATGGGATAACAAAACGATTATGTCAAATTGGTTTGGGCTACACAGAAGGCATGATAAAAACACTCACAAATACATTACAGTTTTGACCAGAGTACGAGGGTGAATTGCAGAAATATTGTATGAGGTCTTAATGCACGTGGCTCAACACGGTTTTCACGAAGACAGGGATTAAACAGCCATTCAAACATTACACGCTACCTTTTCAAAATTGAATAATGTTATCACTGCGAATTACATCAGACAGACGAACAATGGAGTACATAGGTTACTGTTTAATAAAGCTTCTTTCATGCCTTTTTGAGTTTTTTGAACGTGTTTACATTATTAGCCACAATTTTAAGTCAAGATTTCAAGTTTAAAATTATGACAGTTTCCTATGTGTAAAGTAGTGCTTAACAATAAACAGAGCAAGAAAAAACTAATCAAGAAAAACAAATCAAAATTAGCACAAGTTAATTTGGCTTTACACTATGCCAAATCCCCTTCCGCAACGCATATCTTCAGTAAAACCCTTGATGAACACATCATCAGAACTGCAATACCTCTCAGTCGCATGAAAGGTCAGGTTTGTGGTGCAGGTGTGCACTTCCAGACATCCTAATCGACCATCATAATCAAAAGTGATACTGCCTTTTCCAACCATTGATGCTGTAGCATATTTTGATCCTGTCAAAAATCTATTTTAAGAATATTCACACAAATCAGGACATGATTTTTTCATAAAAATTGGTCTGACGATCAAAATTATATTTTGAATACTGCATAAAATTTAGCTACACACCTTGCAAGAATCATTTGTAAAGCAGTTCATATCATTCTTAGTTTAGCTCAAGCAGATACATATATTATGTAGATTTTTATGAGAACTGGTAAGAAAAACCTCTTCATGCAGACCATTTCACCTGTCACCATGCTTGCAGCTGTATGTATCATAACAATTTTTAAAAATTGGTTGCTTTGTCAACAATTTATAAATATTTTTAAAAATTGTTATTAAAGCATTATCAATTTCAAAAATTACATTTTTTGCTTCAAGGTTTGCAGACACAGCCTATGTCAGCTTTTGATGAGATCACAGATGTTCAAAAACCTTTTCCTTTTGTTCTCTATTGTTTTATTGTTAATCATGGTTGTGCCATACTCTAGAGAGGAGACTGCCCATTAACCTTTATAGTACCTCTTTTTGGAATTGCATCCTCAGCGCTGCTGATGGATCGTACTGAATCTTTCAAACCTAGAATGATGTAAAAGAGTGGATTTATTTTCTTCTGACAATTATTTTAACATTCTATTAATGCAGTTGACTAGATAGACTACAGAGGTTAAATCTTGGGAAATTGTATTGTATGAGAAAGCCAAAAAATCAGTGTTGAATGCAAAGCAGTTTTTTGTTTTTTTGTACTTTGTAAATCACATAAATTAAAGATTGTGGAACTTCGAATAATGATTGAACAAAAAGATACCAAACATTGGTTGAAAAGGCGGGCCGTGAGGTAGATAGTAAATAGCTAGATGGCGCCAAAAAATTTTCACCTGCTATCAGCACTTCGTTCATTAACCTCCATTGGCATTTTCCTCCCATTTCATCTTTGAAAATTTGATGGGAAAAAGTGGGTATGTAAGTATAAACACAAACTCACCATGTCCAAAATGCTGGCAAAAAACTGTAGTTGTATTTCTTTGCCACAACTGGGCAATACATCTTCAATTTGTCCACTGTCCATGCGAGTCAAAATGCCCATGTGCTTCAAAATTTTCTGTTGTTGTTGCTGTTGTCATTGTTGCTGCCTGACCCAGTTGCTTTTCCTTTTGCTGTGAGCTTTTTGCTTTTGCCGCCAGCTTTTCGGGAATGCCGTAAGTCTTTTGGGAATGTCGTGAGTCCTTTTGGGAATGGTGTGGAATATTTGGGAATCTTGCAGCGTTAATGTTTTGGCTGTGGCAGTTGTGGGCCACCGTAAGTTTTAGTTTATTTTACAGCAAAATTTCTACTTCTCAAATCATCACATGTTAATAAAATCTGCTCAGCAAGGAGAAATGTTAGCTTCTGATTTCAGGATAGGAGCAGAGATCACAAAAACACCATTGGTGTTGCTTTTATTTGTTCTTATTTTAACAGGCAATAAAATGTGTTGCCCCAAAAGCATTGAAAACGAGCAGACGTTATTTAGACTTCTTTCAATCAACTCCATATGCCATAAAATGAAAGATTATAAGATTGTAAATCCATTGCATAAGACTTTGTCAAATGAAGTCTCCCTCACTTGCAGTAAGGATTTGATGGCAATTTTAAACCGGTCGGATCTTGCACTTTCATATGCAAAGGATTTGAAAGAGAGCCAAATTTCAAGAAAACTATGGAATACTGTTGGAGTTAAGAATGCTTCACAGAGGATTTCCTCCAACATACACTGGATTGAGTCTGATAACCTTGAAACCATGCTAAAGTCTACTTTCATTCACAATGCTGAAAGGTTGACACATTTTCCAACAGTCCAGCTAGAGTATGCTGATGGTCTCTGGGCTGTTTTGGGCCTTTTTCAAAAACCACCTGTCCATTATATTGAGAGATCAGTTTTTCATCTTGCTGATATTGAAAAAACTAGACATTTGAAATTTCTCAAGTGCTTTATTGAGAAGGTTTTTGAGCTTCATGATTTTTTGAGCTGCAAGGAAATTGTGGACGGGCTTACGCAGTCGAGTAATGATGACAACAGAAATGTTCAGTCGCCAAGTGTAAATCTTTTAGAAATGCCTTCAGAGAGAATCATTGATAGCAAAAAGGCTTTGCCAAAGGCAACCACAATCTATCTAAGAATGGAAAAGCTTCCTTCCTCTTAACTTAACGACATCAAAGAGTTACTTGACATGACATGTAATGATTATCAACTAAATGAGCTCAGTTACGTCTCTAGTGTTGCGGTTTCACCCTTTTTGTTTGCTTCAAAGTTTATCAACAAATAAATAATATCTGCAAATTCTGAATCTGGTACTTTGCCTCAAATTAACTTTATGGGTTTGTAGAACAACAAACAGGAAATGCTAACATTACACTTCCAGAATGTGACAACATAATTGCAAAAATTATTCCCAGTGTTATTGACAAACTCAAGGACAATCAGAATGGAATTTTTTTAGCAGCAAAATGAATTGAATTTGCAATATAATGTTGCAGCTTGCACACATGTTAATACCAAAATATAGATTTTTTCCTTCTTTCTATTATATTTGCTGAACTCCAAAGAACGCAATGTTGCCTGAATTAGCACAAAATCTCCTCATTGAAGTGTACAACAAATTATTGGTCTGTGAAGATTTTGAGTCAGCAATATTCAAACAATTTACTTCTATACCAAAGAAACAACTATGCAATTCATTGCTGATTAATGCTGCAAATAATACCATTCAGTTGGGACAAAATGAGAAATGTATTGTTGAATGTTGAAATGTACTCTTTCAATGTTTGAACCAATAACATGTGGTCATAATGTTATTAACAAATACCACATGGCATGTTACGAGAGTTTGCTTAGTTGTGCATGTGCTTCAATTGGCAATTTTGAATTAGCACTTCAAAGGGCTGATGTTGCTCTTAGATATTTGTCAGACATTTTTCCAAATGATCACACTCTTCTTGCAGTAGCCAATAATTTAACTGCAATGTTGTAGGCAGCAAACAAAGAAACTGAAAGTGCAACACTTCAGATTGATATAGCTTTACACATTCTTAGTAAAACAACAGGTGTAAACAGTTTTCATATGCATTCCTGAAATTCAATAAATTACTAATTTTTTATTATATATGCCATGATAAAATTGATGAACATGATGTTGAAAAGATAGTTTCTGAGATTTGTGAGTTGCTACCAAATGAACATCAAGTTAGGCAATGCCTCAGCAGTTACTCATTTTTATCAGAACTAAAATCTTTATTTTCTGTAGACAGTGGTGAAGAAACGGGGAAACAAACTTTTCTCGGGAAATGGGCTTTTGTGACATTATTAGACCATCCGTTTAGCTGGATTGATTACCCTCCATGTGCTAGTTCTGGGAGCAGACCAGGTTTGGGCTCATTTGGATGAGGTTCTGAATTTAGACCCTATGAGATATTCTTGGGTATCTACATAGTTCCTTGCATCCTTTCATAAACTATCCAATTTGCGTGAGAAACTGGCCAAACGATACAGCAAGTTTCACCTGCAAAACCATGCAGTTGCTTTCCTGGATGGTCTCAGTGTTGCAAAGTTTCATTTGTTTATCGTCAATGAAAGACTTTGACACATCAAATCGATTTTTACCATGATGAGATTGCTGGCCTCACTGAGTTGACCTTTGCCTATGTAAAGTATTATTCTGAGGAAAATCAAGATTCTCAGGTGCCTAAAGCTCTGACAGTTAAGGATATTGATATCTCAAAAGTGTGGGATTTTCGTAAAAGTCAATCAAAATACCAGCCACAACTATCACTAGTTGCAAACTATTTGTTTCAGGAGGAACTGTCAGCACTTGTGCTTTTAGAGGCACAGAAATTTGGTGACTTTGACTTAGATATGGTTTTCACAAAACTCGTAGTTGCTCTGCAGTTCACAACAAGAGGCATAAACTATGGACCAGCCCTCTGCTATCACATTTGTGATATGCGTAGCTTAAGACCCCATGAAGAGTATGGCATAAGAAACTTATGGGTTTCTAATCAGTCATGAAAACCTGGTCATTGCCTGCCTCGAAACCAAAGCCTAGAGGCTCAGTTTAATAAGAGTGCTAAGAACTGCTTTACACTTTGCACAGTTGAAAATGTTTTAAACAAGGCTTCCAGGAACGAGAATTATGCCACACAAATTTAAAAGATGGGTTAAGTGTCATAACATAAAGAATAAACATAAAAGAAAACAATCTATGCACCAATTTAAGGCAGACTCATTCATTCGTTTAAGAGTGTGTTGGCGGAAAGGGCTCAGTGAAATTTTTAAAGATCTAACTAAAGGAATCGCAAACAAATAAAATTCAATTACTATAACATCTATGCATTCAAAAAACATTATAGTAGATCCTGAACTATTAAATGTTAGAAAAATTGGAGAAGATCGGGTTAACAAGTTTGTGTCTGTCAAGATAGCTCAGCTCAGGTTGATGGTTGGCAATTGCAAACTCAAACCTTTTCTGAAGTTCTCACAGTTCCTAGGGCAATCACTGCAAGGCAACAAAAAGCTGCTCTGAATCATGCCAATCAACAAGTGGAGGTAATGTCTGGACTTCTACAGTGAACTCTGTCTAATTCGAACACCCCGGGGAAGCGTGAAAATGTTCGAATTACAAAAAGTTCGAATTATAGAGGTTTGTTTTATAAGAATTGGTTCATTACTGATCCTTGAAGGGACAGTGAATTTCGTTCAATTTAGATAGAGTTCGAATTACACGAGTTCTAATGATCCAGATTTGACTGTATTACAAGCTACGGGCATGCAAGTCTCGTTGTCAAAAGAAGGCAAACCAATTCAGCTTCTGAAAAAAGGTGGTAAAAGCTTGCACTGTGCCAAAAAATCTAATCTTACATCATGGTTATACAAGAAGGATGAAAGTGCTTTCCTAAATGAAACTTTATTTGACAAACAAGCTGATTCCTTGAACAATATCACTTGCATGATCAGAGATTGTATGTTGGATTTCCGACATTTGAAAATCCCCACCTGTACTTGCAAAGACATGATCAGCCTTATTATTGACCAGACAGTTATTCCTATTGCACGAAAATTTGCCAACAGGAACAGGCACTTTACATTCATTCAAACCTTTGACCGCAGAGCAGACCAAACAAAGGGTTGTACTGAAGTCACACGTCCTTCAGTCCATCTCTCCCCTTCAGTTTTCATGCTTTCTAGTAGATCCAAGTGAGCAATTAAAAGGATACAGTACAAGGTGGTTTGATCGCGATAATGGTTGTCAAAAGATTATCACCCCTATGTCAGGTTGTGCCAAAATTTGTGTTTCCTTAAAGCCAAAACTCTCCCACCTAATTTCACTAACATCATAATAGGTGGCCATTGTCGTATTTTTGCAGCTTATACAGTGGATGCCATTGGGAATATATATCGTTCAAATAATGACTATGGTTGTTATCATCCAGAAGCAGACACAGTGGTCTCCTTTGCCTTAAAAAGATTCCTGGATCAGAATTAAAATGTTCATAATAGCTCCATAATCATCAATTGCCTCGAAGCAGACAATGAACAATCTTATTGCTGGAGCATTACTTGATAAATGATATCATCAATGATTATGCCATCAAATTGTTTTGGGCAATTCGTAACAAGTTAGTTAATGTAAAAACTGGCAAGCCAACTAAGAAGCCAATGAAAGATGCAAATGTTGAAGAGTTTAGAGACATGAGGTCCAAGCTGAAGATGAACTTCTATATTGATATGAAAAGGCTTTATGGTACTTTGTCTGCTTCTGAATGTTTTAGCAATACTAAGCAATAGCAATAGCAATAAGTCTTGGTGCTCTTAGCATCTATACTGGGAATGATAAGAACCCTGGTATAAGACTTATAACTAAATGTTTAGCACTCGCTGTATATAGCCAAGCTTGCAAAGATAGAATCTTAAGTTCACTTGTTGATGCACAGGGGAAACATTCTAACACTGAAAGCTGTAAGCATTCCCTTTTAATGTTGTATGCATGCATATACTTTCATATGGACTGAGTATACATTAGACAGCTTGCTAACATTTCCTGGGATATCATAACTGCAAGTGCAATTCCAAATTTGAAATTACTGAGAGACGTTGGATATCAGTATGCAAATGACAACTTGAAAAGGTACCACCTGCTGATGGCACTCTTGATGGGGATCTTTGCAAGAGCATTATTTCAGGCTTCTGAGTATGATCAAATCTGTGAAAGCAATATCTCCTATTTGGACTCTTTAGAGTTTGGATTTGAAGTTTGTAAAGGGGGCTTGAAGCCAAAGTTGAATAGAAATGCTGGGCTCTCAGATAAGCTGGGCTCTCAAATTGTAATAAGTGAGGTGGACACGATGTTACTTTGTCAGGAACCTGAAGGTGGTGAGAGAGATTACCCAGACATACCCAGTGCAAGTAGTCTAGTATTTCCTGAAGATTCCTTTTCCGATGTAGTTGACGTAGATGACATGCACTTGGACGTTAACATGACAGGAGAGCGCAAATTTAACATAACTTAAGGCAAATGGATAGCAGTAACATAACAAAATAGATGTGTGACCAGAGGGAAATATGCCACCTTCTACTGATAACCCACAGTCTTGCAACCTTCTCACATTTAAAGAATGGTTGCCTTTACAAAATATGGTTGGGTGAAATCACATGGACTTGTCAAATTTAAATAAATGGTAAATACTTTTGTATATAAATGTTTCTTAACAATCTGTTTGGTTGACTAGGTGGTTCTGTCTGGTTGAGTTTGTGAATAAATGTTTGTTCACATTCTGTTTTGTTGACCTGGTGGTTTTGTTTGGTTCAGTTTGTAAATAGACATCTTCATGGACTGTGACCTTAACGTGGTGAAGATGCTTCTGTAACTCTTCAACCCATTAGAGGTTTACTAGCTGGAGCACTGCCCGCTCCTTTGTAGGGCTACCCTTGCTAGGCAGATCAATGGTTAGAGTTCTGAAAAAGTCAGTCTGCTTTACAAATTTTTAATTAACAAAATATTTGTAAGAAATTCAACTCTGAGATCAATGAAAAGTTGAGAAACCTCTGTACTTAGTCAAATTTATTTCTGAGGAGCATATTCTTTATCGTGGATGAGAGCTCTTACAAATCGTCATTTCATTTTCACTTTGTCACTTGATGCATATTAGTATTCACATGCATACATAAATGCAACTTGATGGTCTCATTCCTTCCCTCGAAGTATTGTTGATAATTCGAGGTGTAGTTTATTAATATCAAGTGAACACTTTGATAGCGAATTGGATACACACGCAGTTATCACACAATCCTATTTTCTTTTTGTCTATTTTAATGCTTTAATCTTGCACCGCAGCTCCCCTGTTGCTGGCCGCCATTTAACTTTCACTTTTGCACTTTGAAAGTTTGAAATTTCCGCGCTTTGTAAAGCCCTACTACGCATGTTCCAATGACTCAAAAACGACGTCATGCCAAATTTGCCAGACTTACTACAGTTCATCTCCTCAACAAAAGGTATTTTCACAAATTTTATTTTTTTTCCATAATTTTAGAAAACAGTCTAAGGGGAGCAGTTTTGGTTGTGACGTCAAACTGCGGGAGGGCAATCAGCCGTGGCGGAGAGCGGAAGCAGACAACGGAGATGATCATTGTCGATGTTGTATTTCACTTGACTGAGTTGCATATATGTGAGACAATGACGAGATGTTTTGAGAATCTACATGGGCTATCTATGCTCAAAGTTGGCTTTTTAAGATATATCTGATGCTCAGCCTTACCAAAATTAATTACTTTTACATCATGTCTGGCTGGAATGCCTCGTTGCTGCAGTGTTTGGGGGGGCAGAAGTTGCAGAAATAACATAGAACTAATCGCAATATTCTGCATAAAAATTTATTATCATAGTCAGAGGTGTTACGAGTTTCGCTTTAAAACACAATTCCAAATGGACAAAAAATGAAACTGGTGTTTCCATAACTTTGTGTTTCCAATTTCTGTCTGACATATGTGTGTTGTGAACAAAACGCAAGCCTTCAGCTCTCCTTATCTGTTTGATTTCATTTCAAATTTGTTTTGAAAACGTCTGCCTGAAAATCCCATTTACCAGTTAACTGCTGTAACAGCTTAGTTTGCCTGTTGCTCTAACAACATAACCCCCGCCATCATGTTTGTTACTAGTTTTACTTACACAGCTCCGCTATCCATGATTTCCGGCAAACTCCCTTTGTGAATGCATCCTGCTGCTTGAAAATATGACGGCGCGGAATAAGATGTATGTCTTTGACTGACCGCATGGTTTGTAGTACCCTTTCTCAAAATGACCCTATAGCGTTACCGTAAGTTCAATTTTTTTGGTTAATAGCTGAAACAATCCGCAGAAAGTTATTGTTTGATACCTTGGGAAACAATTTTCTAATAAGGCCCGGGGTTTCGCACAGCCCAGATTTGAAAACTTTTTGCGAATAACTGTTAAAAATTTAACCACCCATCAAGCGATTTGCCCACTCTCCCTTCCGCCCACCTCGTCAAGTCTATCCCCCCCCCTATGAAGACTATCCGCCCCACATGTTTTCCCCATGATTTGGATGTGTATCTCTACTTGCATTACTTTACTGATCATCCTTTTCGTAGCTAAAGCTTTTAGCTCATAAAAGCTTATAAATATTTAGTTTTTAGCCCACAAAACGTTTCAGACCATTTAGTCCAACCCAACTTCAACGCAAATAAATGAGATGCGCCAGAGCTCTAAACAGGTGGGAGAGTACGAGTGAAGGATATTGAAAAGTCATACGTAAATTTGTATTCTTGAAATCATAAGTTTGAAAGTTGAAAATGTGAAATAATCTATCTTGCGTTTTTGATGTATGCAGATGTCACAAAGCAGTAGTAAGTCGAACCAATAAACGTACAACTCGATTTCCTTGCTTTTCTCTTTTCTTTAATCATCAATCTCTAACTTAAAAACATCAATCTCTATCTTCTAACTCCTAACTCACTCCTATCCTCGTTCTGCACTTCCTCATATATTCCTCGAGTTTCGTCCCAGACTCCTACAACTTCACATTCCCCCAGCCTAAAATATGCATAACTCCAAATATAAAAAGGATAGAATAAGAATTAACGAATACGAATTAAGGTTATTCAATAATCTAAGGTATAATATCTCAAATATAATAAATCAATCTTTTTTTTTGTCTTTTTTTTTTAACTTATCTCAGCGTAAACTATAGTATAGCAAACAGTTTCATAAAGGTCTCTGTCCTTAATCAAAAGTCTAACACAGGAACTCCATAACGCTCTGGAGGTCGGCGGTTGCGCCTCAAATTATACGGCTGAATGTTTTCAATCTCGCGTTCCCTTCTGATCTCTAAAGGTCTTGGATCTTCCATCTCAAATATAGAATCGTCAATCTCCGATTCACTACTATACAATTCATCAGCTTTTTGTGGAATTCCTTCTAGTTCATGGTCAATTTTAAACGGCTTTATACTGTTGAAGTGCACAATTTTTCTCTTCTTATCCTTCAATGATTCGATCTCGTAATTTCCTTCTTGCACTCCGACAATTATGTACGGACCAATAAATTTCTCTTCTAGACCTCTTGCTCTAAAATTCTTTAACAGTACCGTGTCTCCGATGTGAAATATTTTACTTTGCTGCGAGCGGTAGTTGGAATCGTAGTTCCTCTTCTGCTTCTGCTGTGATTTTTTCAATCTTTCGATGACTATCTTTCGTATGTCATCTTGTCTCTTTCTGAGATCCTCCAAATACTTTGCAGGACCATGTGTCGGTTTAGCTAGCAGCTCCTCTTGTTCAGTACCTAGTGGCAATCTGACATCTCGACCATACAGCATCTCCAAGGGTGTCACTCCGGTAGAGGATTGTTTTCTGACTCGGTATGCCAAAAGGGCGTGCGGTAGTTGTTCATCCCAATCATTCTTATCACTATTTACTTTCATTCTTAGTAAAGCCTTCAATACCCCGTTGAATCTTTCGCAAAGTCCGTCAGTTTGAGGATGATATGCCGTTGTTCTTCTTTTTCTTGATCCCAAAGAGTTGGCAGACTGATTTCATAAGGTGCGATTCGAAATTCCTCCCCTGGTCGGTCAGCAACACTGATGGCATGCCGTGGCGCGCAAATATTTCTTCCAACGCCCTCACAATTGTTTCTGCTTCTTGGTTTGGTAAAGCCTCGGCTTCTGTATACTTGGTGTAATAATCGATAACGGATAAAATGTACTTATTTCCTGAACGAGTTGTTTTCAAAGGGCCAATCAAATCGACGCCAATCATGTAGAAAGGAATCGGTACAACTTCGATAGGCTTCAATGGCCAGCGTGGCCTGGGAACGGTCTTGTTCTTAGCACATATCTCACAGCAAGCACAGAAGTTTTCAACTTTTAAAGAAACCTGGCCAATAAAATCTTCTTTGAATAAAGTCGAAAGTCTTAGCTACGCCCATATGACCAATCTGTTCATGAGCTTCTTTTAAAATCATTGGCGCAATGAATTTCGGTAGGACTACTTGATACCTTTCTTTTCCTCTATCATCTTCCCAACTTCTGCTCAAAAGATCATTCTCGACGAATAACGAATCAAATATGTTGTACAATGCATATAACACATCTGTGCCACTTCTTGGCTTTTGTTCAGGTCGGCTACCTTCTCGAATCCATCCTTTTACTCTTGACAAATCTTCGTCTAAATCTTGCAGTTCTTGCAACTCATCGACTGAATACCGCGAAATTTGGATGTTGTTTACTGGAGCTCGTGAAAGTGCATCTACGTGTTGCATCATTGTTCCTGGTCGATGCTCAACTGCATAGTCATATTCTTCCAACTTTAATATCCAACGGGCCAACTTGCCATTAGGGTGTTTCATTCCTTTTATCCACTGTAAAGCTCTGTGATCTGTGAACACTAAGACATGTCTAACATAGACGTACGGGTGAAAATACTGTAATGCCCAAACAACAGCGAATGCTTCCTTTTCTGTTGTAGTCCAGTTCTTTTCTGCACTTGAGAAGGCTTTGGACGCAAATGAAATTACTTTTTCTGCACCATCTTTGTCTTTCTGAGTTAAAACAGCCCCTATACCAACATCACTTGCATCAGTATACAACACATAGTCTTTGTTTGTGTCCGGAAAACCAAGTATTGGTGAAGAAATCAACTGTTTTTTTAGGTCTTCAAACGAGTCTTGACAATTTTTATTCCATTCAAATTTCACATCTTTTTGTAACAACCGGTGTAATGGCGATGCGACATCGCTGAATCTCAAGATGAAACGCCGATAATAGGAAATCATTCCAATAAATCTCCTCAGCTCGGTAAGATCTTTTGGAACAGGATACTCTTTAATTGCTTTGACCTTTTCAGGATCCGGAGTAAGACCAGTATCACCAATTTGAAATCCAAGAAATTTCACGCTTGTCTGCGCGAAATGGCATTTAGACGGTTTCAGCTTCAGTCCTGCGTTTCTGATAGCAGTCAGAACGTCTGTCAAATTACTCAAGTGTTCTTCGAAATCACGACCAACAATCAGAACGTCATCTAAATAGACAAGGCATTTGTTTGGTAGAAGACCTTGCAACACATTCGACATCAATCTCTGAAATGTGGGTACAGCGTTAGAAAGTCCGAAGGGCATGCGCTTAAATTGATAGATATTACCTCCTGGGATAACAAAAGCGGTTTTCTCTTGGCTTGACGTTTCCATGGGTACTTGCCAATAACCAGAAGCCAAGTCCAAAGTTGTAAAATACTTGTGGCCAGATAACGTGTCCAATCAAATCATTCACTTGAGGCAAAGGGTAGGCATCTTTAACTGTTAATTCATTAAGTTTCCGAAAGTCGATACAAAATCTCCAGGTGCCATCTTTCTTTCTCACTAACACAATTGGGCTTGCCCACGGTGACGTACTGAGTTCGATTATGTCATTTTGCAACATTTCTTGTACCTGGCCTTCCACTACAGGCCTCAATGCATTCGGAAGACGGCGCGGTAGTTGCTTAATTGGAGCGGCATCTCTTGTTTCAATTCTATGTTCTGCTTGAGAAGTAAGACCAATCTCTGATAGGTTTGTCGCAAATATGTCTCGATACTCTCTCAGTACATTATCCATCAGTTTTCTTTCATCAGGATTTAGATTTTCTAGATCAAAGTTAAGTTCACATTGTTGAGAAGAACTGTCCGCATTACCCCCTGGATCTAGAACTGGGTCGTTCATTTCGACGTCAATCTGTTGCAAACAACCAATATTTGTGCCTTTATATAGCTTAACCGTATCCACCCCCGGATTTATGATTTGTATGGGAACAGTTTGTTCTTTAGGTTTCACAAGAACACTGGCGACAAAAACTCCCTTTTCAGCCAAATCAAAATTGGGTTCCAAAATACTTTCCGATATTATTGGATTTCTGATACGTGCTGCTTGCACAATCTCATGTCTGCCCGGTATTTCAATGTCATCACTCAAAACGACTACAGTAGGATCTTTCAAACTTGCATCAAACATTAACAGTGGTTGAAAAGTTGCATCAGGAAATTTCATCACCATATTAGCTGTATCAATGATAACTTTATTGTTGACAAGCCAATCCAGGCCCAATATTACTTCAGACAACATCTCATTGGCAACATAAAATTCTTGGTTTATTTCGTGTGCGCCATTGACTTCAACGAGTAAATTTACTTTGCCCAATATGCCTATGGGCGAGTTGTTAGCGGCCTCGGCGACAATATCAGAAGGTCGTAAAGGCTCTTCATTCAACATCAAAGACTCCCATTCCCTTTTGCTTATCAACGAAATTGACGCCCCCGTGTCAACAATAGACAATTTGTTTACTCCATTTACTTTGGCTTCTAGTAGTAGAGTCTTTTTCTTATGAGAAGGTGAAATGGTTGAAAGTCTAACCTTCGATTCTGTCTGAGGTCCATCTCTATTCTCTTGACTTGGACTTTGTCCCTGTCTTCCCGTTTCTGTTGATGTTTCTTTTTCAGCATGACAAAACCTGGAAATGTGGCCTTTACGTCCGCAACCATAACAAGTTGGAGGAGGTCGGCTTTGATTTATCCCACTTGAAACACTTGGGTTTTGATGCTGGCTATTGCTGAAACAATTTCGGGCCAGGTGTCCAACCTGATTATGGTTTTGTCTTGCAGCACTGCCTGCTTCAGCTCGCAAAGTTTGGATAGTAGAATTAGCAGCTTCAAATCTCCTTGCTATCAAAACGGCATCCTCTAACGACTCAGGTGGTTCTTGCAAAAGTTTATTTTGCGTTGGCCTATCTTTCATGCCAAGTATGAACTGGTCTACTAATCTGTTTGTATACTCCTCCCCTTGGAATCCACATTTTGCTCCAAACTCTCTTAACGCTACAGCAAAAGAATCAACTGATTCCCCAGGTTCTTGTGTCCGCCGATGAAAATTGTGTCGCTTCTCAGTTAGTGTTTGGTTTCGTTCAAACAACGCCTTTAACTGAGTGATCCATGTCTCGTATGCATTATCTTCCTCTATAAATTCAATCGACTCAGCCAAACGAAAAGCATCTTCGCTGAGGTTAAAAAGTAACGCAAGTCTCCGCTTTTTCTTATCGGTAAGCTCCGCTGCTTCGAAATACAGGTTGGATTTTTTTACAAATAAATCGAAGTCATCGCCTATTTTATACTTCTCTGGTCTTCTAAACAACGCAAACGATGAACGACTTTGCTCCTGGTTCTCGTGGTCTACTGCAGGATTATCGTCTGGCATTCTGCTTATTTTATTTCCACTCTGTTTTCATCAAATCGAGTGTAAATCCTAACATTCCAGTCTTCCCTTCTTATCTAATTCTGTCCGTATTCTCACGTTTCGAGTTTGGGTCCTGGCAGGGTCACCAAAAATGTGTCACGAAGCAGTAGTAAGTCTAACCAATAAACGTACAACTCAATTTCCTTGCTTTTCTCTTTTCTTTAATCATCAATCTCTAACTTAAAAACATCAATCTCTATCTTCTAACTCATAACTCACTCCTATCCTCATTCTGCACTTCCTCATATATTCCTTGAGTCTCGTCCCAGACTCCTACAACTTCACACAGATCGTGTGCTTGATCTCAGCAAACAATTTAAAAATTCAAATCAATGAAAAGTGCAGAAAGGTGGGAGAGTTAAATGAATGAGATGTTTGTATTCTGTAAACTGACTTTCTTCAAAAAAACTCCAATTCTTGTCCAATGGTAGAATATCGTGTTATTGATAATAATATATAGATATAATAATTTAATATAGTGTTATAATTTAAAAGTTTATTCAAAAAGTGTAAAATGAAATTCACGACTTATGAGGTTCATTCATATGACCCACAGACTTTAGCAGTGCCGCACCAGTTAATTTTCCTTGGGAATATCGCTTTGAAAGCTCAAAGAAGCGACCTTGCCTGTTTTTAAAGGTTTTTCTTTGGTATCTTGATAGTTTATTGTTTTTCACCAATCTTGCTTGCAATGATACCAGGCAGGGTTCTTCGTAAAGGAACGACAACAGTAGATAGATTTGGAGCGAGCTTCTGGAAGCTTTCTTATTCAGGCATTGATGCCATCCCTCTACATCATTGTTCGTACGCACCGGTTGGTTAAACTTGACAAAACATGGCAAAATATATTCTTGCTATAGGCTCTTTAACCGAAAATGAATTTTCATTGGCTAACACAATTTTTCTTAGTGACATGGTAGCAACGGGTCTGGCCATAGATTTTCACAGTGAAAAGCCTATGGAGTTTGCATAACTCATGTTTAAAAAGTTGGTTGTGTCGCGTTATTTTATGAAATACTTTACCAAAACTTGTTTTTATGCTAGGTTTGTGCATCATGCTTTCTATTTTAAAAGTTTTTTCCATTGATTTTTGCTCTCGGGCTTTGTTTTGCGCTGTACCAAAAACACAATGTTTAGGCCTCTCAACCAATACCAACTTGCTCTTACGTCAGTTTAGTAGATCAATTATCAGTTTTGTATTTCATTTCACCACATTGATATACCATATAATTTCGAAACAATTTCACAACAGTAGCAACCTGTTTCATTATTTCAATAACGATTGCATATTCAACAAGTCAGAAGTACAGCAATGGCGAAAGAAATTATTACACTTGGTGGAATTACGAATTTTTTCAAAGATGATTTGAATTGCATTGGAAAAGGAGAATTGAAGTTTAAGGAGAATTAAAATTTAATTTTACTTTTTAAGAAAATAAGAGGCGAATACGCTTTCGGGATGAAAGATTCCATTATGTGGGGTCATATGCATGGAGAAATTGCCATTGAAGCATATAAGAAAGCTACAGGAAATAGTGTGCAACCAGCTGACTTACACTTTTTCTCTTGTTGATTCTTGGGCTGCAGCCCTGATGGCATTATTGAGACGTCCTCTAAAAGTAAGGGAGTCTTAGAGGTCAAATACCCTTGGAAATATCGAGATAGCACAGTTGAAGACATTCTTCAGGCTGAGCTGAAGGGCAAAGATAAGAAGAGTAGCTTCTACCTTACAAAATGTGGGCATTTAAATAAAGAACATAATTACTTGTTCCAAGTACAAGGTGAAATCACAGCAGCCAGAGTTGAATGGACCCATTTTGTTATATGGACCACAAAGCAACTGAAAATTATTGTCGTACCAAGAGAAAGTAATTGGGAAGAGTGCTTTATAATTGAACTGATGCCATCATGCTATACTAAAGAAAACAATATTTAAAAAATTGAAGGAAAACATCACACGATTTTGCAATTCATATTTCAATGTCTGCACTGTCCATTGATGCCGTCGATGCAACATAGTCCGTCAGAACATTGGCAACAATGGGTGTTTGAAAGTTAACTAACACAGCGCAAACCTGCACAATTTTGCTTAAAAAGGGCCGCAGTTTGGGATTAGTGTTTTCAAGAATTCTATAGTTTCTTAACCGCTCAATTGCTCTTTCTACATGTATCCGACATCCTGCAATTTTCCTTGAAAAAATAGCTTCACTCTTCGAAAATTGTGTTTTGCCACAAAGGAATGCTGGTAAGTTTAAGAATATGTTTTTCGGCAACAATTCATGGAGAAAGAAGCCCTTATCTTATATCAAAAATTTTGCTGTTAAGTTATGTTTGTAGTTGCTATATGAAGTAGCAGCTGCTTGAAGATCACTTCTAGGGGTGGCAATTCTAAACTCTGTGCAGTCAACGATAACTCTGCAATTAGAAATGTCCCCAAAAGAGTCTGGCAAACTACATTTGTTCTTTTCCTGTGATGGAAGAGTGGACATCATCCCAGCAAAAAATATATGATGTAATGTGTAGATAAATGTCATTATAATATTTTGAACACTTGCTTGGTTCACAGAGTATCGCTGTGCAATGTCAAAATATGGAAGGTCAAGCTTAAGTCTCATAAGAAGCATGAGAAGTTGGTCCTCCATGCTTATTGTTTTTACAGCTTTCCCTGACCAATAATTCAGGGGTGAAAATTTTCTTATGATTGCTACAATAACATTGAAAATAGGTTTTTCAATTCCAGTATAGCTCTTTATTTGAGCATTGATCAAGTTTTGAAATAAAAATTGTTTATCTTGCAGTACTTTATGTTCAAGTTACAGCCTTTTCATTTTGCAAGTTAACTTCTGTAATTCTATTGCGCTTGAATTCTCCTGGGATTCAACAATTGAATCCTCTTCAAGACTAAGCATTTCAGGCTCCTCTGTAGCAGTGTTTTCACCTTCTGCACCTTGTACGTTTGACGATTGACGATTGACGATATCGATACATATGCAAAGCTCGACCAGATCGTTTTGGAATGCAACTATCGACTTCACTACCACAGAGATTTACACTTGGAATAGCTGTCTTCAGCAGCCTTTTTGACTCGCGAAGCGCATGCGCAAGCGAGTATATGTTGGTGAGTGGGGAAAAATCCTGTGTCTGTGTCTGTGTAGACTTTTACTTGCCCATATAAGGTATGTGCCTCAGATTCAAACGTTCACTTTTGATTTGAAGTGAGGCTACCAAGCATGATATCACTTTGCAAGTTTTTCATTGGACAAAATGTAAACTTGTTGAAACAACAAACAACATGACGTACCATGCTAGATGCTGGGCACGCTGTGGCAGGGGGGACCACGAGCACGATCATGCACGGAGACGGGGAGCATTTTTGACTCGTTGTTGGAAGCATGAGGAGAAAAGAAAAAAGTTTTCTGGCTGTATGCTTATGCAACTAATACAACAATTATAGTATTTCATTTTTGTTTTGGAAACTGAAAGTTTTTTAACCTTGATGAAACAAGATCGAAAACTGAAGTCAAAATGTTTGCTTGAGTGGTGTCAAAACAAATGTTTTTTTAATTTGCTGCGTTCAATCCTGAAAATTAAATCCAGGGTATTCAGTATTGCTCAAGCTCAACTTTTAGGCTCGCAAGTTTGACTTTAATTTGATATTACTTTCTTCACTTTCTGGATAATACAGTGAAATAAAAGCCATCTGTCGCGAGTCACCTCAAGGTTCCTTTGATCTTTCTAAATACAGTCGGAGTATCTGTCTTGGAAGTAGTAAAATCAGATTCCGAGAAGTGCATTGAGCATACATATGAAGTGGATGTAGCTGTAAAATTCTCTCTGCGTATCCTGCAAATCCAGGCTTTTAAAAGATTTGAATCTTTTAGATAGTTAAAAAACTAAAGATCTGTATTTTTTGATGAATTGGAATAGCATCCATAAAGTGAGCAATTTTTTGGCATGTTGTCAAATTACAAAAACCCAAAATCAAAATCCTTTTGCATTTATTCTTTGACTTGAAAATGCAATAAAATTATACCATACCACCAGAACGTGACTGAATGTAGACTTGTTTGAAAAAGTCATAACTATTGTGAAATTGTTGCAAAATTCTATGATATATTAATGTGGTGAAATCAAATACAAAACTGATAATTGATCTACTAAACTGATGTAAGAGCAAGTTTGTATTGGTTGAGAGGCCTAAATGTTGTGTTTTTGGTACAGCGCAAAACAAAGCCCGAGAGCAAAAACATGAACGGAAAAAATTTTTAAAATAGAAAGCATGATGTACAAACCTACCATGAAGACAAGTTTTGGTAGAGTATTGATTTTGGTTTACATGAGTTACGCGAACTCCATAGGCTTTTCATTGTGAAAATCTATGGCCAGACCCGTTGCTACCACGTCGCTAAGAAAAATTGTGTTAGCCAATGAAAATTCATTTCCGGTTAAAGAGCGTATAGTTCTTTAAGGACATGTTTTCTATAATTCGTGTTTCCCACCTTTAAAGAGCGATTCTATTATTCTGTTAATGTCTTTCACTTGATTAGTGTGTGTAGTTTTCAGTGTATTATTTCAGTGTAACATTTCCTACACTTGGTCAAGATTTCGAAATAAATTTCCAAAATCAGTTTTTAATATTAATGTACAGACTAAGTAAAGTATTATTTGAGATAAAATTTCTAAATTTCTAAAATTTATAACCTATATTACACAAAATCTAGTTCTAGTAGCCATATATAGAAATGTGACATGGTGGGCGGAACGACTCAGAAGGAGGGCAGATAGGGGGAGTGGGCGGATGGGGGAGTGGGCGGATTGCTGGGTGGGCGGATAGTCTGGCAACCAGATTGATTAGGTTCACATAAGATCGCCTTTTGTCGGACACGCAAAGTAATCGGTATATATACATATAAATATGATATACGCATATATATATATATATATATATTACTCCGAGTTTCATGCTTGGGCATTCCTCAGACAGACTATGACAGAGCTGTGATAAAGCACAGGTCCTTTTGAATGGTGGTATGTTAACACTGAGACAAACTGGGAAAATGTCTGCAATGTGAAAGCCATGATCTGCCATAACATTGTCGCCAGGTACCAGAAGAGAGAGGACATCAGATTTTCTTGATATTTCTTTATCTGCAACACAGCCAGACCAGAGTTTAGATACCAATGCGATGGCACCATTAGGAGATATTCCAATGAGGGCTTTCTAGGTGCTGCAATGTTTTTACTCTGACCATGTCTGAGATTGAGCTTTAATGGATGAAGGAACTTCTTTAAAAATTTCTGTCCAATCTATAATTATTGTTGTGGAGGGATACATTTTAAATTCTTCAGGCATCATCTTTCGGATTTTTTCTTGACATGGAAAAGGGAAGTGAGGTGGCTGTTCGTGGTACAAGAAGTTGATCCAAGTAGTGAAACATGGTCACTTGAGATACCAAATCTATCTCCAGATCATTTATGAAGAAACCAACTTTTAAACACATTAAAACCAAAACAAATTCTTCGAAATAAGATAATCTTCATTTGGGACCAGACTCCATGTGCATGCGGCCTTTCTGCCTTATCTTGAGATTCATGATGAGACTTTGTTCTGTGCCAGTAAGAAATATCATCCAGCTGTGGTGCCATGTAACTAAAGACTAAATAGCTTTGAAAATCGGAAATATAGCCAAACATAATAACTACTAAAGCTTTTGTCTGACACTCATCGGAGTAGTATGTCGGAAAGAGAACGGAAATGAAAACCTTATGAATAATTATACCCAGAGGAGGATCCAGAGATCTTTTAGTGGCAAAAGATCCTACCCCCATCCGTAAAGATTGTGTTCCTACCACACAAAAAGTGTTGTACTATACGAATTCTCGTGCTGGTGTGATTCCAGGTACATAGGTCACACTTCTCAGTGGTTATGCGATAGGATTAAACAACACGTGCCCTCCAACATAGACCAAAAAATTGCTCCGCAACAAGAACAACTACCTCGTGCCTCTAAAATTTCTAAAACTCTAAAACACTACTCTGCTATAGGTCAAAATTTACTCGACAACCCAGAATGTGCTCAAAACTACAGCGAGGATTGTTTTCGCATTATCAGCAGAGCTAGGTCAAAATTTCACTTAGGAATTTTAGAATCTGTCTACATCAAAACCATGGATCCCATATTGTGTAGAAAGAAGGAATTCGTTTTCCCATTGGGACTCTTTATCGATCATAATCTATTGTTCGATCACCGGTGATGGTTGGTTGTTTTCGAGCTATGCCCATCATTCACCTCTTTTCCGATTGGCGAATTTCAATCCTCTTCTGCGTATATTTACTCATTGGGGTTTAATTTTAATTCTCTTTCTGACGTATTACTGCAATAAGTGCCACACGAAAAGCTCTAGTAGTTATTATGTAGTTATAGTAGTTAAGATTGTCCTAATTAAAGACAGCTTCAAGTGAAGAGAAGTATGGGAAACAATTATACATTTTGACAGATCCTTCATCTGGCTTTAGTTTGTCAATGGAAAAGAGTAGTTTTTTGCAATGTTCAGTTCAGATAATTTAAGACCTGGCACTAACCTCCAATGCTGTGGATTATGCTTTATGTCAGCAGCCTTGAAGTGTTCAACTGTATTTCTCGTCACTTTGAAACATTCAAAGCCGTGACATCTTTTAATTAAATGATGTTGACACCTTGACAACACCAACGACTTTTCCTGCTGTTACTTTGGGGAAATGAAAAAATGTAGGCTCGTCAGCACACCATTCTTGTCATACTGAAAGTTATAACAGCCAAATGCTGCACATTGCCTTTCAAAAGATGACTTCTTTGTTGCACTATTAGCAATTACTTTGGAATTCTTTTCAGCCATAGTTATGACAGGAAATCTTTTATATTACGAAATTATAAAAAATTCAAATCAAAACGCCACCTGCACCGCTTGGTCAGATACAAACAAACAAGCCGGCGACTACAGTGTTAGCCCCATTTTAGAATTGATGTCTCGTTTTCAAAAACAAATGTGAAAGGGGTCTATTGCTTTATTGCTCCTCCGTAGTGGCAATGGCACACTATTGTTTGTATTTTGTGTGTGTGAGTGATAAATTTGCCCACTAACTATGTAAATATGTTTATAGGGTGTGATTGTAATATTGTTTAGGTTTAGTGGTATCCATAATGCGTTGTGGTCCGTTGTAGGGCCAAAATAGCATTTTGCTGATATCAACATTTTTACTCATTTTTTCTGTCCGAATAATTCTTGATTGTGCACATATTTTGCCTGAGGCCACTTTGAACAACAATGATGATTGGTTTTGCTACAAAACCCCACAAAGACCCCTCAGTTTCATGATATGTGCAACAGAATACAGTTTATAGAACACTTAGACAGACCCAGTCCACCGCCTAGACTACAATATTATATAATGTAGTAGTTCTGTACATGGCGAAGAGTAGATTGTTGATAAAAATAAGGCTCAATGATTGAATTATTTCATATTGTAGAGAGTTCCAATGAAGATCTGCCAACAGAACAAGACCTGACCAAATGCAATACCCGAAAAAGACAACCACTTATCACGAGGAAGAAACATGGAAAACAAAGGAAGATGAACATGCTAGATGTAATTGTTTGCTTGCTTGCTTGCTGCCTCCATCAATGCTGATGATTGGGACCCACATTTGCACTTCGTCTGATTTCTATCCTCCATTTGGTTCGGTCTTGAGTTAACCTCTTGGCTTTGGTGTATGATAGCCCTGTCCATTCTTTAATGTTGTAATACCATTGTTTTCTTTGTCTTCCTCTCCTCCTTTTCCCTTCTAGTTGGCCTTCAATTAGTCGAGATGCTAAAGGGCTTCTACTACCTCCCATTATATTGGCAAAGTATCATAGCTTCAGGCTTATAACTCCCTCTTTTGGTGTTCAACTCGGAGAGGAAACTTGGATTGGTTCTCTTTTCTTTCAAGCTGATGTTAAGCATTTTACGCCAGAACCACACTTCCGCTGCCATAATAATGTTGCCATCTGCTTTTAATAGTGTCCAGCCTTCTGCTCCATACAGTAGCACACACCATACACACCAAGGTCTTAACCAGTCTAATCTTCAGACATACAGTTAAATTTCTTGACTATTGCTCCAAAATACATTCTTCATTGTCTGCTTGAATTTTTGATGATAGACATGACTCAATTCTGCATGAAATTCAATTTCCTCCTCCTCAACAGCTTTCTTGATATGTGGCTAACAAGAAACAAAAGAACAGAAATCTGGATACTCTTTGCTGCCGAGCTTTTCTAACTCTCTCTCATCTAAGATGACATTTCCTTTCTTTGATCTTCTGCCAGTGAGACATCAAAACAGAAGCTCGAAGATGTTCCAGGAATTCTTCAACATCTTGGCACCTATTCCCCATGGATTCTCTCAGATCTTCTCCAAATTTCTTAATGTCGGTTAATCAGAGATTTATCTCATTTTCCATTGAATTGGAGGAGTCCCATCATCATTATCATTGGCATCTTCATTTCGCTTCTTTCCAACGCTATCTATAAGCCATCCTTCAGTTAGCGCATGTCCTGAAATTTCATATTCTTGATGTCTTCAATTTTTTTCTTGAAAGTGGGACAACCGTTGCAATTGCTCAAGTGAAAGTTTTCTGTGATCATTTCCAGGAAGTTCCTTATGGTGGCCCATCGTTGCCAATAATATTTTTCCCTTTTCCAAATGAAAAAATTCAATTTTTTCACTTTTTCATTGGGATTTTTTATTAACCGGAAAAATTGTTCATTAAAAACTTTCATTTTAAAATTTATTTTATTCCATAACTTTTATATTTTATTGAATAAACTATTTTTTTTCAATGTTTAAATTGAAAACTTTTAAAATCATTACATGGTGAATGAAAACAAATTAAAAAACCCCGTGGCCTGACTTTGCCAAGTCCATCATGCTTTGCTTTGTTTTGTTGTTGATATGTTCTAAGATCATATAGGATCATATAATTTTAAAGATAGCGACCGACAACAGAATTGCTGCATTGAAGGATGATGAATTACTGCGTACAGCTATGCAAGAATATGTTAAACAAGGCTTGAGGATAGAGGAAACTCTCAACTTTTGCAGCGAGATTTTTCTCACTACAAATGGAGCATGTGAACTCTAGACAGACGCATGCGGCACTTTCAAATCTATTATATTGACAAGGATGTAAGCATGAAAGAAGTGAAAGAAGCAGTTAAGAAGGAACTTGCCGGCCCTGGAAAACTTCTCGGATACCGGGCGATGCAAAAGAAAATCGACATCAATCACGATTTGTATGTTGGGCGTGATAAAATGTATGACATGATGACAGATCTTGATCAGGAGGGGTTAGCAGCTCGAGGAGGAGTTGGTAAAAAGAAGCACAGAAGGAAAGGCAACTTCACTTCACTTGGACCAAACTGGGTCCATTCTCTGGATGGGCATGATAAACTGATGGCTTACCAAAATTCTACCTTCCCAATAGCTGTTTATGGTTGCTTGGATACTGCCAGCAGAAAGCTTCTTTGGTTACGGTGTGGATGAGCAACCACAATACACAGTTAATCGCACGTTGGTACCTGGAGTATGTCATGGAGACTAATGTCATTGTGGCCATTGTCCCAGTTTCAGTGCCTTTATCTACCCTTCACATGGAGGCATGTTAAGGGTAGATAAAGGCACTGAAACTGGGACAATGGGCACGATGGATGCTTTTTTAAGAAGTAATCACGAAGATGAAATTGATCCAGTGGATACTATTATTTATGGGCCTTCAACATCAAATCAGGTAGGTACATAGCTGCCCTGTATGGATACCTACTTATTTTTGTTAATTTACATATGTATCCTGCAATGACATATTTTTGTTACCAAAAAATCACCTCAAGCTATTTTTTCAAAACTCCTTTTCAAATAAATGTCATGTTTTGTTTTGCATAAGTTTGGAAGCAACTGAAAAAATTGAACCTATGTTTTGAATCACATTTTTTTGTTTCCATTAATTTGATATTATTTCATTTCATTCTCCAGATAGAAAGATGGTGGAAGGAGCTCCACGAAAGGCTCGAAAAATTCTTTAAAGTACAGCTTAATGAATCGAAGAATCATGCTCACTACAATCCAGACGATGATGTAGATAGGTACGTTTTACCATTTTTATCGTACTTTCAACTGTTCACCCAGTTTTTAATTCATAAATGATTTACCCATATTTTTGTATAACCAAGTGTTTTATAAGCAAGGCAGTACTCTGAAGTGATGCAAAAACTGAAGTGATGTAATATAGAATAATGTTTTCGACAAGAAATATGTTCTCATTTTTGTTTATTATACAGAAAGTTGTTGGCATTAATTATGGTGCCCATGGTGCAGAAAGAACTGGACCTCTTCAAAGATACAGTGTGGAATGTTCACAGGATGCGTGCACAAAAAACACCACATTGCCAGATGGGGTACCAAATCATATATACAGTTTTCCAGAGAAATACAATCTCAAAGAATGTGGTAAGAAAGACAGCAGTCAGTAAACATTGCTATTTAAATGCAAAGTCGAGGGTCTGTAAATATTTACTTCTTATGTCGGAATTTCCTTGGAAAACACCAGGCAAATAGCTTGGTCAAACTATTTCACAAAAAGAACTTTGAAAGTAACAAAACACTTATCAATAACAAACTAATGTCAATAACAAAACGATAATATGTAAAATAACCTGTGGATATATAAAATAATCTAGGTATGTTTTCCCTAATTGAAACTGTGAAACATAACTTAAAACGTTTTAAATAACAATAAGATGCTATGGCATTTTCATTTCATTCCAGGCTTCCAAGTGAGTGACGACGAACTTGAAGAAGCTGCAAATCTGTCAGGTGTTTTAGCTGTGGAAGAGGACTTTTCTCTCCTGAGTTTGGAGCTGGGTGCACAAGAATTATAATTTCCGAACATTTAAAGCCATCAGATTGCAGGAATGCATTCATTTATTTAAAACAGAACTTTAACATGTCAAATGTAATCTAGTCAAATCAGAACATCAGGCTAGTGGTTGCAGTGATAGCATTTCTCAAAATACATTACACTTATGTTCTTTAATGAAGGTATTGATAGGAATCTGAGAAAGATTTCCGGTGCAAAACAACAAATTGTTTCTATCATCTGTCAGTGTTGAAGATGCAATCCCTGGGTCATAAAGTGAATAGCCACTTCCCTGGAGGTCAACCAGCATGAGCTTCTTTTCTGACATGATGTAAGAAAAGTGTCTCAAGCACTCCATCTTCTCAATAACATCTCCAGTTACAAATTTATTTATTTGACCATCATTGTTAATGTATTTCTCAAAGGAGCCTTGGATAGAACCTTCAATTGTAACATATTCACCATCCTCTTTGACTCCTTGGAAAATATTACGATACTTTGCAGTCTCACCACAGATATCTTCAATTTCACATTTTTTCACCTCCTGTTCCATTTTCTTGTTATTCTCTTCAGCAGTCTGACCAGTATCCTCAATATATTTTAAAGCATCGGGCAAATAATGCTTGATAACCCAAGAATTATGCACAAAATCTGGATGCTTTGAACTTGCCTTAGATGCAGTACGAAATCCGCCGGCACCAGCTGCACTCTTTTCTTCGCAAAATTCCACAGTTTTGGGGATTTTCACCCACGACATAAGGTCCATATCAAACTCATACACCTTGATAACAATTGTGGCAGTTTGTTTGTTGAGCTTCCCCAACTTCATCATGTCAGAAACTGAAAGGCTCCGTGGGAGTTTGATTGAAATTCTACGAATCATTGGTCCGGAACTAGGGAGTTACGTGAGATATGCCAGCACATGTTCGCACGACAGAATTTAAAGATCGGTTGGTCACATAATGAGGGTGGGTTGTGCCGCATATGATAATGTCACAATAGAAATGATACCAAATTGGTGTCACCCATTGCTAGTAGGGTGGGCACGTAACTCCCTAGTTCCGGACCAATGATTCTTAGAATTTCAATCAAACTTCAACTTACAGGTAAGTCTCGTTTAATTTTTCTATTCCACTTCATCATTGGTCCACGTCACTAGGAAGTCACGTGAGATTTGAAAGCATGTGACCAACAAAAAAGTCAAGTGTAATAATTGGACAATCTGAATGTTTCAATAGTTGAAATACATTCAGAGTGGCAAAAGCCTCAGTAGACAATGTGCCCTCAAACATGCTAATCAATGAAACAAACAATACAAACACAACTTCTTTTAGCAGAATTTTCTAATGTTAATTACTCTCATACCTGATGAATCTCAAGGTCTCCAACAAAACCACAGATTTTTAACAAAATTTGTCCAAAGTTCTCAGTTCTATTGTTATCAGCTACTATTTTCTTGTTATAAAACTTCATAAAGGTATTCTCTGAAGACCAACCTGCATGGTCCATTATGGTTCTAATAGAAACCTCATTTGCTTTGGCAGCTGAACTGGCAGCGGCTCTTGTACTATGCGCTTTATAAACACTGGTGTCTATTCCAGCTTTGGCTAAAGCCATCTTTAACCATCGTGCTACAGTCACAGAATAGAGATACACAGAAGGCCAACTCGAGCATTTTCGATGGTCACGCATGTAAGCGAGGTTAAGGACTCCAAAACACGTGTTGTGTAATATGCTAAGTACAATAAATAAAAAAAACACAATAATTATGCCTTCATTTTGTTATTCCGTGTATTAGTGAAAGTTTCTTCACTTGTATGTAACGCCCTTTTAATGACATTCACGTACAACACCCGCTTTCCCTACCACTGCATTTTGTCACTATCCGCCATTAAACATAGGCCCATTCTCTTTTCCTATTGTTCGCCCACTGTTTAGCCACTGGCTACATGAAAACGAGTTTAAGGACTCCACAAAATCCATGACCATGAGCTTCAAAGGATACCGACACGAGTTGGCCTTCTGTGTATCTCTATTCTGTGCTACAGTGTCCTTCGATACAGCATTGTGAGGTTTAACATAACTTACAAAGAACTGGCTGTGTTTTGTCCTTGTGCCTTCAGTTCTTGACAAGTATTCAAAAATGCTTTGCACTGGACAAAGGCTTTTGTCTCCGTTGTATGCCTGTAGTTCGATCTTTGTCTCTTTCTGCCCAGGTCTTGAAGTCTTCAATAAACTTTTAACAATAACAACAACTTTGGAATCTGTAACAACCATGTCCTCAGTCTGTAGAGCATGCAGTGTTTGACAGCGTTGACTAGATATTATTAGCATTACCACTTTTAGTGTTAGTTCTTTCAAACAAATCTTCTCAAGGGGATATAGTGTTTTGATATAGATCAGTACTGTAGATATATCCCAAATTTCTGTGTACTTAGTAAGCGCAGGTCTCATGTTAAACACCCCTTTCATGAATCTGCAAACTAGTGGGTGTTTTCCAAAGGATGTTCTTTTTGGCAATTGTATTATTGCTGTCATCGCACTTCTTGCTGTGTTAATACTGCTATATCCTAGTCCTGTGCTGAACTCTGACAGAAAATTAATACCCTGAGCTACAGGTGGTGAAATTGGATCAACTTTCCATTTAGTACAGTACTCTGACCATTTTGTAATGTATGATTTGTATTGAGATTTGGTGCCACTTCTCCAAGAGTCCATAATGATGGTGGTAGCTTGTTCACAAATGCCTCGGCTCTGAACTGCTCTCCTGATAAATGGCAGGCCAGCAATGTCATCTGCTTCAGTAAAGGATAAACTGCTTTGGGGTCTTGAGGGAGGTACAGGATGTCCTTCTTTCTGGGAATTATTATTGGTGCTTGAATCAACATTCTTCTAAGTGTTGGCCACCATGGCTGTGTGGGCCAATGAGGAACAATCATGATACCCGTGCCTTAGTCTTGTTGAATTTTCTGCAATGTTTTCATGATATATTTTTCCCAGCTAATTGTAAATGCATTAATAGCCATTGCTTTAGGGTGTGGCTTGTAAGCAACATATTGATCAAGTTTGTTGTTAAGCCGTGATGCAAATAAATCATTTGTTGGCTCTATTGCCAGCTTTCTTATGCACCGATCAAAAATGCTCTGAGCCAATGCCCATTCTGTGCTATGTTGTTTGACCCTTGACTCTCTATCTGCTACAATGTTAGCTTTCCCTGGAATATGAGCTACTGTTAGCCATATATCCCTATCAATACACCATTGCCATATCTGGATGTTTAAATTGTTCAGGTCCTTAGACTGACTAGTTCTCATATTGTTTAGTATAGTTACTGTAGTCATATTGTCTGCCAGGATTTTTACATGTTCTCCAGTCACCTGTTTTTCACAAGCCTGGAGTGCAAGGTTAACAGCTAACATTTCTAATTAATAAATATGGTTATTAGCTTCCTTTGAACTCCAAGCTCCACCAGTGGCAACTCCCAGGTATGTACACCCCCATCCCAGGTTTGAGGCATCTGTACAAAGAGTAATCGGAAATTCACCATGATGAATGACATTTCTAGAGTCATCCACATTTTTCACCCACCAGTGAATATCTTCTAGGGCATCATGGGGTAAAGTTATTGGCTTTTCAAAGTCCCTTTGCGATCCTAAGCCTTTTGTAAGTTCCATGTCTAATTTTCAATCATGGAGAGGTCCATACATAACCCCTGGGAAATTTGATGTCATAAGACCCAGAAGCCTAGCAATATATCTAAGAGTTGGTTTTGATGTATGTAATATTTCTAGGCATGCATTTTTAAGTTTATCTATTTTTTCTTGTGTCAAGTAAATTTCCATTGACCTTGAGTCAAGAATAAAACCCAAAAAAGTTATTCTTTGAGTGGGTATAAAATTAGATTTTTCTGGGTGTACCACAAATCCTAATGCATGGAATAATTGAATTGTGTCAATCACATTGGTAAGGCATTCCTCATAGGTATCCCCTTGGAGGTATGAATCATCAATATACCCTGATGACAGGTGTCCCCTAGTCCTTAGGCTATGGTAAACCAAAGATAATAGAAGAGAGACTGGATAGGAAAGCCGGTAAAGATCAAAGGCGTTAACAATGGGCATGTTGCGTTTTCAGAAAATTTCTCAGAGAAGTCAAAATCGACTTCCGGTGGAATACCAATCTGGCAATAATGGCTACACAAAACGATGGTTTGCTCGATTTAGATGGTCTTTTTGACGACAAATGGATGAATGAACAGGTCAAGGTAGGAAAATTTTTTCATTTTTACGTATAACAGCTATCTAGTTAAGCACTCAAGGGCCAAGGCTCTAGGTTTTTAGGGCTTCAACTTCTGGTTTGGATACTTTTTTATGTTATGGGCCTAAATTATGGTGGGCAACATGAAAACAAAATCGTTTCTTGCAGACCCTTTACTTCTTGCTTGATAATTTTTTTGGGTTTCCGATTTGATTATTCATGTTTAAACATCAACTAATGTTTTTTTAGGAGATTTTGATTGCCTTCTGCAACGAAAATGGCATTCAATTTGTTTTCGAACAACCCGGTCCCGGCCTGATAAGACGCGAGAAAGAGGAAAAAGCAAAAAGATGCCAAAACAGCAGCAGAAGGCAACAAAACCATCAAAGTGTGAGTTGCAGTTGCCAGTGTTCAAGGAAATGCCATCTTTGATTAGAGAAACTTTTTGTAGTATTGAGTCTGATGAGATGATTTATGACATATATCATAGTGACATTCAAAAACTCAAGGCCCTGTACAGTTACCCACTGCAGGAATCGATAAAATCAAAGTTTTTTAAAACTTGTAAGGGCATGACCACCACCTCAGTTATTTCACCAAATACCAAAGAAACCATGTGGGTCAACTTTGATGAAATATGGAAGGATGAAGACTTCATAAAGTCAGTACAGAAATCTTTTGGTATCACCAAAGATCTTTGCTCTTGGTTCTTATTAGCACTCCAGCAGACAATTGCAAAAAGACTATTTGCTGATAGAAAACCTGTTGATATTGTCACAGAACTGAGTGTTGATGAAAAACACACTGTCACATATATATGTGGAAGCCGAAGCATTCTGAAGAAGTTTACTTCAAAATTTTTCAATCTTAAGCGAAAAACAAAATGTGACAATCATCCATTCTTGCAGAAGCAAATAGATATAATTGGTGAATGCAAAGAAGTGGTTGATGATGTTTCTGTCAACTCAAATAACACATTGATTGAAACTCTAGACAGGGGAGGCCTGGTGTATCCTAAAAAGAAGTTCGTTGAAATCTTTTTTACAATAGAGAGCATCTTCCGTGGCACTGTTTCCAAAACATCAAGTTTTATTAACAAGAAAGAAATTATTATTAAATTAAGAAATTATCTATATAGCCTTTGATGGGCACTTGCCTTGTCAGATACCACACATATAACTTTCAATCCAGCATATCTTTCACAAAATCCAATTGACTTCCACAACAAAGGGTATAGCATGTAGGAAGTAAGTGAATGGGTACCAAAATAGCCAATGCTGAACTTAAGCCTTGATGCCAGGCCTATTACCATGAACACCAGAGCATGTGATGCAATAGATGTGTCGGGAATCTTCAGAGCAAAAACCACTCTGTCCGATAGTTTCTAGGAGACTGTATATACGCACGTTGACCAAACTAACGTAGGCGAAAGTCCCTAATTACCTTCACCTACATATGAGAAAGGTCGTGACAACAAATCAAATCTAATACAATAACGGTAAACTTAAGGCTTACAGAGACTGTCTCAACAATGTGAATTAATAACTACGCAATAAACTTTTTTAACGACTAATTACCTTAAAATACGTAAATCGAACAGTTAGACCCCCAGTCGTCTCTTATTTCAACACAACTCCATGCCTTACGCATGCACAACATAAATATCACGATACCTCAGATGTATCTGTCACTTTAGCCTTTTCTTCCTCTTGCAGCATCAGTTTCTGTTGACCATAATCTTCAAGCTTTACACAAACAACTCTCCTCTATTTCTTGATTATTCCATCGATCAATCAATCAGCTTCTTAACAATATTAGAGTTGCAACAATTGAACTAGCCGGGTTCCCTAGACGATATCTAATGACTAAATACCAGTCTGTGATACCTCTCCAATTGGAACCTTACTATAGGGGAGCAAGCACCCCTATATATACCCTACCGTGGGAATTACCCCACTACGTAATACAAATCATTTACATAAACAATTAAAGATACACTAACAACAGCATGATTTCGTCCCATCTAGAAACAGTTTTGCGTACGAATTCTGTTGGACGTGCTTACTTCTACAACATTGTAACACCTAAACGAGGCCCTTACGTAATCGTTCTTGCACTCCCCCTTTACAGTCATGTCCCTTCGCACCCGTCACTGTTCTAAAGCTTCGATCAGCTCGTTGTACTTGCTAATCAGCACAGATGTAGTGAAATTGGCATTTGCACCTGCACCAAAAATATCATTCACATCGTTTCCTAGATCTACAAAGCTAATGAACTCACCAGTCTGATTATCAAAGACAAGATCATCTTTGATTGACACCTCGTCAAAGGCCAAAACCACATATTTTCCAATTTCCTGGAGCTTAGATGCTTGGTGTTTCAAATCATCAAAAGTTTCTTTTTTAAAACCTGGGCTTGGATGAAAAACATTTGAATAATCACGTAAAGTTCGTTCTGATGGCAACTTGATTACACCACTTTCCCTGAGAGCTTTGTAGGTAGATGGTGACCGCAAATCGATGTGCAGTGCAAAGCGAATCATCATTGGGTGCCACCTTGTTCCCTTTGGATTGCTCTGGAAAGCACTTTGTTGCTGTTCCCAAAACAGTTTTTCAAAAGAATCTTCTGGCAATTCCTGCTTGACATTTTCAATCAAATTCTGAAAGTCATCATGCAAATCAGGATCAAGTTGGATTCCATTTGTCTCTATTTGCTGATTCAGTTCCTTGATCTTGGCTTCAAGTTTCTTTTGATTCAAGCGCAGATTTTTGATGGCTTGGGAAAGCTTATGTGTTGTGACTTTCTCTAATGGGGTCTTGGCAGTTATTGGCTTGTTCTTATTATTACCAAAACAAGCTTCTTTTTCAGTTGTTTGGTGATATTCTTGCATTCATCACAAATATCCCCCTCTGAAATGAAGGCAAGGCAGGTATTTGACCGGAGAACCATGGAAATTTGGCCGTCAACTTTGCTTTTATGTGAGATGTAATCACACTGCTCCTTGTCAAGTATACATTCTTCTCCATATTCTTTAAGCTCCATATCAGTTATGCCATTACATTTATTCAATGCAGAAAAAGACACAAGGAGTCACTGAATTTGGATTTTAGCAACACTTTTTTATGCTCTTTATAAATAGGATGATTGAGTGGCAGCTCAAGGGACAAGTACTCAATGGTAAATTCCAATGCTTCATCAACAGCCACTTTGAATATAACATCTCCATCTTTGCTAATGCATCCTAATATAACTTTGTATTCTTCACACAACATTCCAAGGGTCTTTTATTTTGGATAAACTATTTTGAAGATATTCAGACAAACATCTATATTGATACAGTTCAGGAAGTACTGTAACAAAGCTTCTTGCCAATTCTCGTCTAGGGTTTGGCCTTCTTGTTTCAACACTTTTCTTTGGTAGAAATTTGGTTGGCAAACTCCCAACTTTTAGATTTGTTCTTCCTTTCTTTCCTGGAAAAGCAAATGAATCTATTATTGCATTTAATTAGAAAAAGGCACTAGAACAAGTTGTTTGGTGGTTTGATCTTGAATTCAACTCAAAGGGTACTAAGACTGGGGAACCATTAGCCTGTGGGATTTGTGGTTAAGGTCAGGGACACAACTTTCACTTTCACCAATTTATTAATATTAATATTATTATTATCAATTTATTATTATTATTTTATATGTATACAAAAAAATATTTAAAACCAAAAATACCTCAAAATATCTCTATGTGAATAAATAAATGTTAAAGAAGCGTAAGAAAATAAGTTTTCACACAGCAATTTTACCAAATTTAGATAAGTGTCTGCTTAAATTGGGTTTAATATTTATTTATTCACATAGACTCAAAGAGATACTTTGAGGTATTTTTGGTTTTAAATATTTTTTTCTAGGGATAGGCCTGCAAGAACATGCTGTGATTAAGGCTGCAGTACAAGGCATATAGACCCCTCTCTAAAATCTGGTGGTACGATCGAGTTAATAGCAGAAAACATTTTCTCTAGAATAAGTAGAGTCCAGACTAGCTATCTAGTATTGATATTTACTTGCCTGTTCTTATGCATTCTTCGGTAAAATGACAGGAACAGATAAAAGCCCTCTCTGGATTGAATGTTTTATTCGCTCTACTTATGATGTGCAATAGATGTGCCCTCCAATCTTTAATTGACTTTGTGTTCGTACTGCTCTTGCTTGTCGGTACTCGAAAAAGATGTGGATACTTGCTGTTATCTGCATATGTCAGGCAATCAACAATGCAACAGTTTGCACCTGGCATTTCCCAAAATAATATCCAACTTGCTTGCCTGCATCGCAACCGGAAGTCAAGTTTGAGTTCTCTGGAGAAATTTCAATGTGAGGCAACATCGTCCTTTGATCTTGCCGGCTTTCCTATCCAGTCTCTCTTCTATTATCGTTGGGTAAACAGGCTTGAGCAATTTGGTGAATTTTCTAGGGCACAATGCCAGACCATTGGGATAGCAAGTAAATTGATATATGCTGCTATCCCATTCAAATCTTAGAAATCTGCGATCAGACTCTGCAATAGGAACAGAGTAATATGCATCTTTTATATCTATTGCTGCCGTATAGCAACCTGGTTTCATCATATGTATTACTGACGACAAAGTGTCCACCTTAAAATGGTGATATACCACTAATTTATTTAATTGTTTGAGGTTGAGGATCATTCGATGAGTTCCATCAGTTTTTGGTCTGAGAAATATTGTAAATAGAGAGTCACAGGGTTCTCTTCCAGTGAGTTCACCCCCTTATTTAACAATTTTAGAATTTCAATATCAACAATATTCTTTTCAGCAGGGCCAAATTTTTTCTGTTGTGGAGCTTTCAACTGCAGTTGGGTCCTTATGAATTCAATGTTTTGACCCTTCACAGTATTTAGTACCTCAGTGTCTGA
This sequence comes from Sanderia malayensis, assembly GCA_013076295.1. Lineage (NCBI taxonomy): Eukaryota > Metazoa > Cnidaria > Scyphozoa > Semaeostomeae > Pelagiidae > Sanderia > Sanderia malayensis. Next base: position 17,368 of record RQOL01000627.1, on the reverse strand, counting down.
GGTAAGTTTTTCCCATAATGGGTAATGTTGGCTGATTCTACCAGCCCTAAAACTTCTTACTTTAGCTTTCAAGTATTTTAGAAGGTATAGAATGTCTGTGTCAAATGTACTAACCTGAATTGTGTTCATGATCCCTTGTCAACTACCTCCTAGTTCTTCTGCCCCCCTTTCTTTTGTAGGGGGGGGAATCTCAAGTTTTTTGAATCATGAGGTTTCCATTGGCCTCCCTTGTATTTCCAGTTACCGGATTCTTGTTCTCTTCTGTAGTTATAGCTCCTCCTTTTATTCACATGGCCATTTGACATTGACTGTGTCAAGTTGTTGGAAGCTTTGATGCTTTTCAGCTGTTGCTGGAGGTCATCCCCAAATAAAAGTGATGTGATGGGAATGTTCTGCGAACGAAGGCCCACATACTCCTTTTTTAGAGTGTGATTCAAGATGGCGTCTCGTTGCTGTAATGACAGCTCTACTTGTGCTGTGCCTAACAGAGCAATAGCCTCTGTATGAAAACTGACTAACTCGTCTAACTTCAAGCCGCCAGTGACATCAACTTCCTTGTGGGTTTTTATCAAGTGGTCAGTGCATTTAGCGAGAATTGAACCAACTTTGGAAAGGTTGTTTTGCACGTTGGCCTTTCTCAGGTCTTCCCGCTTGCATGCGTTTGAAATGACAGCCCAAATCTCAGGGTTAACCTTCGGGGCTATCAATGCTGTTAAGTTCCCGGGTCGGGAATGTTTCTTCAGCTTTTCAGAAAGTTTATCTGGGTTCAACTTTTCTGTCCACCGCTTATTAACAATTTTGGCTAGTTTTTCAGAGACATCCGTGTCGGTGTCTTCTTCAACTTCCAGCTCAATGGCTATCTCGTCAAGAAGGTCGCCTTTCACAGCTTCTTGTCGATTTTTTGGCAACAAATTTTCTTAATCTGAGGAAATATCGTTCTCCCACTCTTCACCTCCCGTGTCGGGAGTTCCATCGTGTCTGCTCCTTTTATGTGGAGAAGTTTGGCCTAATCTTTCCTGTGTTGACATTTGCTCGATAGCTATGTTCATCAAGAGAATGGACTCTGTCATTGTGCATATACCTTTTTCAAAGCGATTTAGAGTGTCTTTTGTGTTACCCAGCGTGTCGCCAGTGTTTTCGACGGAGGTGTCCTCCTCACAATTACCTAAAAGGCTTTCTTCCTTGTCTTCTTCGTGTTTTCTTTTCGCCATTTTATCTGACTGTTTCCCGCGAAGCAAAGCAAGCAACTGACGTGCGAGCATGTGCTGGCATATCTCACGTGACTTCCTAGTGACGTGGACCAATGATGAAGTAGAAATATACATTATAACGACAGCAAACAATTTGCTCTGGCGATTCATTTTAAGGTACTAGACCCTCAAATGAGAAATTTCTTGCAGTTTTGGAGATAAATCCTTGAAGGTTTGCATCGGTATACAATTTTCCACCTTTCTCAAAAAATGTCACAAAGATCAAGAATTGTCATTTTTCTAAAAATGAAACTAAAACAACTAAAAATGACAACAAGACAAACCCAACATAAATGTTTAAAGACAAAATAGACATAATAACCCTAAAAAACACCAGATTCATGTACTGTTCCCTTCTTTTATTTTCAGTTGGTGAATGGCAGCAATGAAATTATCATTGATGCTTTGGAGGATGAGCATTCTGAAGAAATGTTGGAGGAGATAATGTACCATTGTGTACCATCTAAAAAGACGAAACAATCTGCTTCCAATATTATAAGGTGCACGGCAAACTTTATTAACCAGCTATTTTATGGTTAATGGTGCTTTTTTAATCCCTATATATTTGTGTGAATTTTATCCATATATTAACCCTATTATCCCTAAAATGCTTGTGAACTATCCATAAATTATCCCGTAATTTCAGTGAACATCGTCACAAATCTGTTCACACGTACATATTGCTTCACTTCGTTTGATGATTCCGATCGATTTGGGGGGGGGTGTATTTTTGACAGCCATGCTCCTTGCTGTAGCACCCCCTGGCTAATTTTGCCTCTACAATCATGCTGAATTTGAACGCATCTTAAACGGAGTAAAAAGAACAAGATTAACATGTAAAGACAAATTAAACTTGAAAATTGAAATCATTGAGAAATTTAACATCTATATTTACAAGAAAATAAAAACTATTGAAACTAAACCAAATAATAGCAAACCATTAAATAACAAAGAACAGAACTGAAAATTAAGAGTACTTCAAATGAAATTCAAATTAAGCTAAATACTTAACTTGTTTAAAAAATTGTCTGCTGTCGCGGGGAGTGGGGTTAAGGCTAATTTGAGCCATACCTGCTCCAAAATTCCACCGGATGTCTCTTACAATTGTCAAAGCCGGATTCTCTGCTGCCTTGGCCTGAATTAACTCTACAGTCTCTTCTAGCTGTCTCTTGCCCCTCTTTGGGAACATTGCAGCACTGAGGCTGGCTAGATTGTCATCTAAAAGAAAAGCATAATATTTGTTTCAACAGGAACATGATCAAAGATACAAAAGATACTAATGTAGATATAGATGAACTGTATACACAAGACTATTACTGTGCTGGATGTTTGCGGCTTCCGCAAACTTGGCGAATGCCATTTGAAATTCTTCGTCCGAAGCACCGGGGTGCATTCTACCAAACTCCATCACTATCTGTAAAAAGCATCAGAAGCCTTCGTACAAACGTTTTATAGTCAAGCATTGATTATTTATGCTGGCAATTAAAAATGGTAAACTCAATTCTCCCTGCTTCGTCAATACATGAAACTTGTTCAATATATGAAAAATTGTGCTTCCATGACACTTTGGACTCTTGGGTCCCCACATGTGATGTGTTGCAATTGCTCAACTAGAAAAAAGAAAAACACGCATCAGTTGCTGCTAGAATTGGAGATGACAACGGTGTTTCCATCTCAAGTTAAAAATAATACAATATAATACCATTTTCCACAAATATATCTGCCTGCCCTTCTTGGCGCGCCCCTTCTTTTCTCTTTCCCACACTCTTTTTCTTTATTCGTTTTTCTTTAGTAATTACGAACTTGTTGTTGATGTGTTCCAGGCACTTGACAATGCTGCCACCCTGGCCTGGCTTCGTGTGAAAAAGCGAATGCTAAAAACACCAAATTGTTACATTATGGTTTTAGAAACATTCGATTATCAACTTTTTCAAATTGTGAAATAATCAAAAGCAACTTACGCATCCATCATCGCTATCGGCCATATCGGGGAATTTGCTGACCAAGTGGCAGGCCAATTGTTTTAAAACAGAGCTTGGATAACTAAAAGCAAATGTAAATGTGGTTGAAGGACTTCAGAACAAAAATGTAAGACTAGTAAAAAATGCCCGTCAAGTAAAAAAAGCTTAATCTGGTTGGCGCACTTCGTGCACTGCATTCGCTTACGCTCATGCCTCTTTCAACCTCACGTGCAATGGGTTAGCTCGCTGCGCTCGCCTGTCTATCTATTATCAAGAAACATTGATTGATAAGGCGCACTTCGTGCGCTGCATTCGCTTACGCTCATGCCTCTTTCAACCTCATGTGCAATGGGTTAGCTCGCTGCGCTCGCCTGTCTATCTATTATCAAGAAACATTGATTGATAAGGCGCACTTCGTGCGCTGCATTCGCTTGCGCTCATGCCTCTTTCAACCTCACGTGCAATGGGTTAGCTCACTGCGCTCGCCTGTCTATCTCTTATCAAGAAACATTGATTGATAAGGCGCACTTCGTGCGCTGCATTTGCTTACGCTCGTGCCTCTTTGAACCCCACATACAATGGGTTGGCTCGCTGCGCTCGCCTGTCTATCTATTATGAAGAAACATTGATTAATAAGGCGCACTTCGTGCGCTGCATTCGCTTACGCTCGTGCCTCTTTCAACCTCACGTGCAATGGGTTAGCTCGCTGCGCTCGCCTGTCTATCTATTATCAAGAAACATTGATTGATAATGCGCACTTCGTGCGCTGCATTTGCTTACGCTCATGCCTCTTTCAACCTCACATGCAATGGGTTAGCTCACTGCGCTCGCCTGTCTATCTCTTATCAAGAAACATTGATTGATAAGGCGCACTTCGTGCGCTGCATTTGCTTACGCTCGTGCCTCTTTGAACCCCACATACAATGGGTTGGCTCGCTGCGCTCGCCTGTCTATCTATTATGAAGAAACATTGATTAATAAGGCGCACTTCGTGCACTGCATTCGCTTACGCTCATGCCTCTTTCAACCCCACGTGCAATGGGTTAGCGCGCTGCGCTCGCCTGTCTATCTATTATCATGAAACATTGATTGATAAGGCGCACTTTGTGCGCTGCATTCGCTTACGCTCATGCCTTTTTCAACCTCACGTGCAATGGGTTAGCTCGCTGCGCTCGCCTGTCTATCTCTTATCAAGAAACATTGATTGATAAGGGGCACTTCGTGCGCTGCATTCGCTTACGCTCATGCCTCTTTCAACCCCATGTGCAATGGGTTAGCTCGCTGCGCTCGCCTGTCTATCTATTATCAAGAAACATTGATTGATAAGGCGCACTTCGTGCGCTGCATTCGCTTACGCTTATGCCTCTTTCAACCTCATGTGCAATGGGTTAGCTCGCTCCGCTCACCTGATAACCCCTTTTCATAAGCCTCGTAAATGAGCCTCATATTGGTTATTTTTGCATTCACATGCAATGTTGGATGATAAGATGGCAATTGAGCTTTGAAAGCACAAAAGGTGAAGTTTGTTGAAGTTTGCATGGCCTAACCAAAATTAAGCCGGTTTAACAACTTGATGAAATTTAATTTGGAATGAGTTAAAAATAAGATCTAAGTGTATTACCTGTAAGATACATTGAATATGTCCCATGTAAATTTGGAAATAGTTTCCCAACTATAAGTTGTCTTGTTTGATGATCATTTTGTGATGCCAAGCCAAGCTGTTTCAAATTCTTATTTCAAAAGTAAGCGGTGGCTATTGATGGAAAAGAGTCCAAAGTTTTTTCAATGCAACATAACGACCTCGTTTCGATAGGGGGTAAAGTGTTATTATTGGCAAAGAAGAACTGCAGAAACGCATCTCATTAAGAACGGACATTGGTGAAGCTCAGTAAACTTGAACAGAGAGTAGATTAATGCTACATTGTTTTTGTTTATAATATATTAGTACATAACCGGTAATAAAGTAAGTATCATTGACGAAAGCTTCAATTATGTGCTATACACAACTATAAAAACCTTTGGCATGCAATGTCATAAAGGAAAACATGGGCTTTAAAATGCACGAAAAAATGTACACACTGTAATGTTCATTAATGTTCATAATGTGCAATGGGTTAGCTCGCTGCGCTCGCCTGTCTATCTATTATCAAGAAACATTGATTGATAAGGCGCACTTCGTGCGCTGCATTCGCTTACGCTTATGCCTCTTTCAACCTCATGTGCAATGGGTTAGCTCGCTCCGCTCACCTGATAACCCCTTATCATAAGCCTCGTAAATAAGCCTCATATTGGTTATTTTTGCATTCACATGCAATGTTGGATGATAAGATGGCAATTGAGCTTTGAAAGCACAAAAGGTGAAGGGATAGTGAAAAGTTGAATGAATGTAAATTGTAACTGTGGGTAGGTTAGCAGAACAATGAACTTAAATTTTACTAATATACATATGCCATAACAGATGAGCATTTATTTTGCGCAAGTATTGCAGTTGACTCCCATGGATATAAGTAATACATTGTTATTTCACCAGTTTGCCATATGAGTCCATTATAATTAGGAAAACCATTTACAAAAGCTAATGAAATTACAATGTGATAGAAACTTACATAAACAGAATTCTCCTTCCATGAGTTTTTCAAGGTTTCCATTGACATTTCATGCTTAGTGTAGTAAATGTTTGTTTCGGTCATTTTACATTTGCATGGTGTGAATAGCAAGTATTAGTGACATTGACAGCTTCGGTTAAGCACTTCAGTATTTCCTTCACTAAGAATCATACAGAAAAAAAGGAAGAATTAATAATCAATGAAATGACCATATGATAGTTATAGGATAATAGGACAACACGATAGTTGTGCAGCCATAATGGTCTATAGCCCTTATGGATTATATGGAAGAAGATGTTTGAAATGCAAAATAAGTGAAAATTATCTTTCCATTCGTCTATGAATACTTCATCCATTATCAATATTGAAGATAAAAATAGTTTCATAGGGGTGTCAATATATTTTGCTTGTGACACATGAAGGCAATGAAGAGTAATAGTAAAGAATCCATAAATTGGTTATTTAGAATACTAATAAAGAATCATTTTAAATCCAAGCTAACACTGGCAGGCACATGTAGTCAGGGCATAAAACATTTATTTTGGAAGCAAGTAAACCATAAATGTATAAAATAACTAATGTAAATTTTCGATTTCGTTACAATCAGTGAAGTGAAGTTTGCATGGCCTAACCAAAATTAAGCCGGTTTAACAACTTGATGAAATTTAATTTGGAATGAGTTAAAAATAAGATCTAAGTGTATTACCTGTAAGATACATTGAATATGTCCCATGTAAATTTGGAAATAGTTTCCCAACTATAAGTTGTCTTGTTTGATGATCATTTTGTGATGCCAAGCCAAGCTGTTTCAAATTCTTATTTCAAAAGTAAGCGGTGGCTATTGATGGAAAAGAGGCCAAAGTTTTTTCAATGCAACATAACGACCTCGTTTCGATAGGGGATAAAGTGTTATTATTGGCAAAGAAGAACTGCAGAAACGCATCTCATTAAGAACGGACATTGGTGAAGCTCAGTAAACTTGAACAGAGAGTAGATTAATGCTACATTGTTTTTGTTTATAATATATTAGTACATAACCGGTAATAAAGTAAGTATCATTGACGAAAGCTTCAATTATGTGCTATACACAACTATAAAAACCTTTGGCATGCAATGTCATAAAGGAAAACATTGGCTTTAAAATGCACGAAAAAATGTACACAAACTGTAATGTTCATTTAACGTTCATGATTTATAAATCGATAGTGAAGATAAATGAGAGAAAATTTGTCCCGTCTGTAGACTGTATTGATGTCTTCATTCATCACGTAGAGTGTTCGGCGACGTTGACAGCATTATTCAATAGGAATTCACACTCATGTGGCACAGATAAATGATACGGATGTATGTTCTCTCGATTCTTCGTGCGTTTTCACCATTAAGTTTGATCATAGTACAAAAAGGTTACATTAGTTTAAAGCTCGAACTTGTTGGGGATATGAACCGTAGTAAGTCTTTGGAATTTGGCATGACGTCGTTTTTGAATCATTGGAGCATGCGTAGTAGGGCTTTACAGAGAGTCGAAATTTCAAGCTTGCGATACACAAGTGAAAGTTTAATGGCGCCGAGCAACAGGGGAGCTGCGGTGCAAGATTAAAGTGTTCAAGTACACGAATGGAAAAAGGGATGGTATGAGAACTGCGTATGTATTCATTTCACTACCAAAGTCTTGACTTGGTATTAATGAACTATACCTCGAATTATCAACAATACTTCAAGGGAAGGAATGAGGCCATCAAGTTGCATTTATGTATGCTTGCAAGCGAATAATAATATGCATCAATTGACAAAGTGGAAATGAAATTACGATTTGTAAGAGCTCTCATCCACTATCTAATATATATATTCTGCGGAGTCACGTGATGACGCATTTTCCCTGCCAAAAACAATAGATTCGACCCGAAACAATAGGTCGAACGCCCAAAAACAATGGGCCGAAACGGCGAACCGTGTGATCACAAAGGCTTTTTTGTATGTGGATATATGGCAGTGAAATTCACACTGAATGTTTACTTTATTATTTTAACCAGGGTAATGGATTTTGTTTTTCTATTTTCTCCTGAAGTTTTGAATTATTCCACTAATTATTTTGCTAATTGTGCTATCACGAAAAAACTACGGTTTACGCTGGCGAAACTTCCAACTTCGCGTTGCGAACTCCATTTTCGAACAGAGTATTCGCTCTTCACGTGACCCGTTTCGCCTTTTGCTTTAATTTGATTGGCTCTTTTCGCGCGACCCACGTGCGTTGTCGATCGTTTTTCGTTTTTCGCCCTCGGTTGCAGCAGGTACTTTTGGAGAAGAGGACGCGTGTTTTTGTTTTCCACACAAAGGGGCCTTTCAAAGTGTTTTACCACCTGAATTATCTTTGCAAAAAACTACTATTTATTTCGAAGACCCTGGAGAGTTGCAGAAGACAATAGAAAACACAGGTGATAGCTTTGTTTTGTATTTTAAGTTGAAATAGTTGTTGTTTTTGTAGTAAGCGTTGCTTCGGCATGCTTGCAACGCTTAGGCCCAATGAAAACAAAGTCAAAGTTATGAATTTTTCAGGCGCTAATTGCACGATTTTCCTCATTTAAACTTTCACAAAGTGTTTGTATGTTTGTATAGTAGGTATAGTATGTTTTTATAGTAGGTATAGTATGTTTGTATAGTAGGTATAGTATGTATAGTATGTTTGTATAATAGGTATAGTAGGTATAGTATCTTTGTATAGTATAGGTATATAGTAGGTTTATATGTATGTATGTATGTATGTATGTATGTATGTATGTATGTATGGGCATGAGCGGTAGCGAATGCAGCGTGCAAAGCGCGCCAACCAGATTAAGCTTTTCTTACTTGAGGGGCTCCGGGGAGGGAGCGAAGCGACCGCGCCCGACTCATGTATGTATGTATGTATGTATGTATGTATGTATGTATGTATGTATGTATGTGTGTATGTATGTATGTATGTATGTATGTATGTATGTAGGTATGTATGTATGTATGTATGTATGTATGTATGTATGTATGTATGTATGTATGTAGGTATGTATGTAGGTATGTATGTATGTATGTATGTATGGGCATGAGCGTAAGCGAATGCAACGCACAAAGTGCGCCCTATCAGTCAATGTTTCTTGATAAAAGATAAACAGGCGAGCGCAGCGAGCTAACCCATGATACGTGGGGTTTAAAGGGGCATGAGCAGAAGCGAATGCAGCGCACGAAGTGCGCCCTATCAGTCAATGTTTCTTGATAAAAGATAGACAGGCGAGCGCAGCGAGCTAACCCATGATACGTGGGGTTGAAAGATGCATGAGCGAAGCGAATGCAGCGCACGAAGTGCGCCCAATCAGGCAATGTTTCTTGATAAAAGATAGACAGGCGAGCGCAGCGAGCTAACCCATTGTACGTGGGGTTTAAAGGGGCATGAGCGTAAGCGAATGCAGCGCACGAAGTGCGCCCTATCAGTCAATGTTTCTTGATAAAAGATAAACAGGCGAGCGCAGCGAGCTAACCCATGATACGTGGGGTTTAAAGGGGCATGAGCAGAAGCGAATGCAGCGCACGAAGTGCGCCCTATCAGTCAATGTTTCTTGATAAAAGATAGACAGGCGAGCGCAGCGAGCTAACCCATGATACGTGGGGTTGAAAGGGGCATGAGCGGAAGCGAATGAGCGCACAAAGTGCGCCCTGTCAGTCAATGTTTCTTCATAATAGATGGACAGGCGAGCGTAGCGAGCTAACCCATTGTACGTGGGGTTGAAAGGGGCATGAGCGTAAGCGAATGCAGCGCACGAAGTGCGCCCTATCAGTCAATGTTTCTTCATAATAGATGGACAGGCGAGCGTAGCGAGCTAACCCATTGTACGTGGGGTTGAAAGGGGCATGAGCGGAAGCGAATGAGCGCACGAAGTGCGCCCTATCAGTCAATGTTTCTTGATAAAAGATAAACAGGCGAGCGCAGCGAGCTAACCCATGATACGTGGGGTTTAAAGGGGCATGAGCAGAAGCGAATGCAGCGCACGAAGTGCGCCCTATCAGTCAATGTTTCTTGATAAAAGATAGACAGGCGAGCGCAGCGAGCTAACCCATGATACGTGGGGTTGAAAGGGGCATGAGCGGAAGCGAATGAGCGCACAAAGTGCGCCCTGTCAGTCAATGTTTCTTCATAATAGATGGACAGGGGAGCGTAGCGAGCTAACCCATTGTACGTGGGGTTGAAAGGGGCATGAGCGTAAGCGAATGCAGCGCACGAAGTGCGCCCTATCAGTCAATGTTTCTTCATAATAGATGGACAGGCGAGCGTAGCGAGCTAACCCATTGTACGTGGGGTTGAAAGGGGCATGAGCGGAAGCGAATGAGCGCACGAAGTGCGCCCTGTCAGTCAATGTTTCTTGATAATATACAACATATATATTAGATATAGTGTGATACAAGATAGTATTGCATGATTGTATATATATAGTATCATACAGTATAGTATTGCATGGTCATGTATAGTATTTTTGAGTATGATGTAGCATTGTATTTGTAATTTTATTTTTCATGTTGCATTGAATAGTATGTTCAAGCAGCTTTTTAAGTCTTTGTAGGCAATCATATGTTCTCCAATTTGTTAATATATTTCTATACTTTGTAGTATAGAAATATTGTTAATATATTTTTATACTTTATACTTTGTAGTACCCTTCATTGATAAATACACAGAGAATGAAGAAGATGCATGATTGATGATAGAATATTAAAAACACAGAACAAAGGTTGAAAGGAGATGACTTCAACTTATAAATTTTATACTTGCAACAAAAACTGTATATCTTACAACATAAATGTACTATTTACCTGAATACAATTTACCAGTGAAGCGTGCAACATTACCTATGCTTCTCTTGAAAAGTCTTCATTTTCTGTAGTCATTTCTCATAACTAAATTTCAGACTACCAGGCCACTACCAGGGTGTTTCCACCCACATACTAACAATATTTACGCATTCTGTGACATTTCCAGGAGGCCTCGATTTCAGTTATCTATATTTTATTATACGAGGCCATCTTCAATCTGTTGCCATGGTGTTCATATTCAAAATTATCTTCACAACGCAACGCGCCAAAAATATTTTCCGTTCGTGTTCCTCATTGTCAAAAGTAGAGCCACAAGTCAACAGGTAAATTGTTTTTAACTCATTACTAATTATTTATACTTTTACATATGAATAAAGACATTTATAAATAATACCCAATTTTTTATTACATGCACAACTATTTCCATGTATTTAATGACTGATGATATTCCTTTTCCAGTCTTCGTTCAGTTTTTCAATTGTTTTCATTGTTGAACCTTCCTATACTGAAGAAAAAACATTTTCGGTATGTACTTTCTGTTCAATGCCACTTGGATAATGAGATTTTCCTTTACTATTATGATCACCAACCATATGTATAACTTATTACTTACCATTTCAATCACAATTAGAATCTTATTCTTTTTCCAGTATTTGCAGTTTGGCAGTTGCCTTGCTGGTTGTTTTTATTTCGGTTATTTATTTTGTTTAAAACATTTTCGGTATGTACTTTCTGTTCAATGTTACTTGGATAATAAGATTCTCCTTTACTATTATGATCATCAACCATATGTATAACTTATTACTTACCATTTCAATCACAATTAGAATCTTATTCTTTTTCCAGTATTTGCAGTTTGGCAGTTGCCTTGCTGGTTGTTTTTATTTCGGTTATTTATTTTGTTTAAAACATTTTCGGTATGTACTTTCTGTTCAATGTTACTTGGATAATAAGATTCTCCTTTACTATTATGATCATCAACCATATGTATAACTTATTACTTACCATTTCAATCACAATTAGAATCTTATTCTTTTTCCAGTATTTGCAGTTTGGCAGTTGCCTTGCTGGTTGTTTTTATTTCGGTTATTTATTTTGTTTAAAACATTTTCGGTATGTACTTTCTGTTCAATGCCACTTGGATAATGAGACTTTCCTTTACTATTATGATCATCAACCATATGTATAACTTATTACTTACCATTTCAATCACAATTAGAATCTTATTCTTTTTCCAGTATTTGCAGTTTGGCAGTTGCCTTGCTGGTTGTTTTTATTTCGGTTCTTTATTTCGTTTCACACATTTTCGGTATGTACTTTCAGTTCAATATTACTTGGATAATGAGATTCTCCATTACTATTGTCTTCACTAAACATATGTATAACTTACTACTTACCATTTCAATCACAATTATCTTATTCTTTTTCCAGTATTTGCAGTTTGGTAGTTGGCATTTTATCCGTTCATTTTTTACATTGTTCAGATTTTGGTAAGTACTTTTCTTTCAATGTTGCTCAGATAATGAAAGTCTCCATTACTTTTATGTTCACCAACCATATGTATAACTTACTACTTGCCAATTAAATCACTATTATCTTATTGCTTTTTCACTATTTGCAGTTTAGCAGTTGTCCTTTGATTTTGTATCAGTACAACTTCATGCAAACATGTTCTGTTTTTCACACACCAATTATCCTTATTAAAGAAAAACAACTATAATTTGTTTGCTTTAAGGTTATTATGGCTTCAAGGTTTGCGAGTGCAACCAAAAAGCCTGAGCCAGAAAAAAAAATTATAATCTGGCTTGGTGATGAAGCAAAAGTAATTATAGCAAATATATATTCATTCATATTTGATCAGTTTTTTTGCACAATTCACAATAATTAATTCATATTTCATGGTTATTGTTTTCGTGGAAAATTCTTTCATTGTTTGCTTTTGTATCCTAGGAAATAACGTACAAAGACATTTTCAGTTTGAAGAGGGAGTGTGCTGCCCAATTCAAAGAGTTGGGCAGCACAAAAAAATTCTCCCTCCATGACAAGGAAGGGAGAAGACTCCCCACCAAAGAAATAGTGTAAGTATACCTTCTGTATTTGAAGCTCAGTTGTTCAATTGATGTCTTCCAAATATTGCATAATATCCTTTCACCAAAAAAACCTATAACATAATTGTGTATTCACAGATCACAGAAGGAGGCCTTTGTCAAAGTTGGCAAAGGCCAACGAAAGCCAAAACATGAGAAAAAGGGTGGGAAGGCCACCAAAGAATTCTCTAGAACATTGATTGTGGCCATGCCCACCCAAAGGGCCGCAAAAATTATGCAGGACATGTGTAAATGAATAGTTTCCTAACGAATTTACACATGTCCTGTTTTGACCATGCATGAAAAAATAAAAACTTTTAAACCATCATAAAATTACAACTGCTGACATTAACACAAAATATTGCCTAACATTATCTACTTTTCAAACCCAAAATTTGAAAAACATTTCACATTTTTTTGTTCATGCATGGTCAAAGTTTTATTACTATACTATTTGTTCTCATTATATGTTCCAAATGTTCTTATTTCTATGTTCCAAATGTTCCAAATTATATGTTCCAGTATTTTTAATATTTAAATCATATTTCTAATAATTCAGAAAGCTTTATCAGTTATAAATGTTGACATGATTTCGTTGCAAAACCTTTTAACTTAATAACTTACCCAATGCATGGTATTCACTTTCATGAATGCGATGTTGCAGTTGCACCAGATAACGGTGGTCATTTATTCCCAGTATGATTCTTTTTTAAGCGATTTTTGCAATCTAAACTCAGAAAATGAGACTGGAGTTAACACATTTTTAACAGTGAGTCGAAATACTTTATACATACTCTTCAGATGGAAATGATTTAAGAAGATGCAGTTGGACTCTCACCATGCCTTTCCTCAATCTGCTTCTGCTATACTCCCTGGCTATACTTGACTGGCATGGCATGCTATCGCCGCCATGATGTAATTCAATTTCACGTGCATTTTCTCCCTCCTACCTTTATAACCAATCTGAAGGACGAAGGGAATTCCCTTTTCACCATTGCTTTTCACTAACAAGTTTCCCGCCTTTTCTAACACGTGACGTGTATAAACCAATCGTGACAGCTGCATAGTACAATAGAAATCCCGCCTCTAATTATTTGCACAATTAGATTTTGCTTAATTTAATTTAGTGTCCAAATTATCGATAGGTTATAATTAATAATATATGGAATTATTTATCGCTGAGTAAGTATTATGAATGTTGTTTTTTTCTAACAAGCTATCATTATAAGCTAACAAGCTTCTTTATCGCTATTTCGCTTAATAATGTCAATAATTTTTGCTCTTCTTTCCATGCTTTTCATGGCAAGAACAGGTTACGTGTTGTTCAGGCATCATATTTTTATTAAATATTTCAAGTTTATAATAACTAATATCTTTTTTTTCTTACCATAGTTTTGAAAGACACAAGGCTCGGTAAGAAATGAATTTATTAATTGCAGTTGTTTCTTTTGACTATACCTCTTTAATTATTTGTTTACTTTATAAAAACAGGCCCACTTTGATCAATTTTAAAATAACGGACACCTCTCTTTTACAAACTTCTCTCAATAATTACGAAATGATATTTGTGTTTTTAAATGATTTGTAAATGTAACCTATGTAAACGACCTACTCTTTACCACGGATAAAAACATCACTTTTGTTTTATGCATCTGGAATATATGAACAAACATTTATGGCGCCGTTTTTAACAAATTTACTCTGTAACCAAATTTTTTGATTTCTTAACAACTGCACTGGAGTCTCTCTTTGTGATTCCTTTATTTATGTCGACATTTATGTCAAGAGTAATTACAATTTACTCTTTTCCATTTTAGTGACTGTTTACATAACAGAAACGAGCACAGTTTAACGTAAGGGTTTTCATAAAATTTACATTATATCACAACATTATACTTAACACTACCATACCCTTGAAATATATAATATTTACGTCTTTGTGTTGCAGCTTTACACAAGGCTATAATTATTTTCATTGTTGTTGCTATCGAGGCCATTGTCTACAAGCAATAACATTTACAATAGTATTGCATAATTGTACTTTATACTTCTTTTTCATATCACAACTTGCACTATGCCGCGCAAGACCAGGAGAAGTATAACCGGTGACAGACGCAGAAATCAAGTGCGGGATAATATGCAGCATTGCAGAGAGATCAATCAACAGCTTCAACCTCAACAGGCAGGAAATGCGGATAACCCACTTGCAGCACTCAACGATCTTCAACAATTGCAGCTCGAAACCGTCAGCTAGAAGCCCCTGAATATCAGCCATTTCCGGCACAGTATCCTCTTCCAGAGATACAGCCAATGGAGATGGACATGGAACCAGAGCTTCCCATTCAGAACCAAGGGCTTCCAGCAGCAGGACAACCTGTAGACATCGAGATGCAAGATGTAGTTCCAGTACCCGATGAAAATCAGATACCAGAACCAGTCGAAGATCAGCAAATGCAAGTTGAAAACCCTGTCCCCGAGAACAATGAAGCTGAAAACCTCATCCCCTTCTCCCCATTACCACACCACTTGAATAAAATGAACAGAACATGTATTCATTGTGGTGCAAAGTACTTCAAAGAAGAACAAAACACAAAAAAACAATACAACAAATGTTGCATGGGAGGTTTAATTGCTCTGGATCAAATTGAACCACCTCCAGTAAGTGTCATGCATTTATACACTGGTGATACTGCCGAATCTAAATATTTCTTAAAGCACTTCCGCCAATACAACTCATTAATGGCCATGGCATCATGGAAGGCTAATATTGTACGCCATGCTAGAGCTGGACCACCAGTTATCACAATTCATGGAAAGGCATATCACATGACAGGTAATTGATACAATATGATTCCAGTCATTATCAATATAACTTATTATTCATTTATGCTGGCTACAGTTGAATTTCTATTTACCTAACTTATGCTTTGCAGCATTAACAGGTGTAACAGAGACAGACAGATCCAGAAAATACGCAGAGCTATACATCATGGACACGCAACAAGCATTGCAGGAACGGCAAAACACTGCCAGAGAACAACGTCTTGATTTGGACATTGTTGCACTTCTCCAAAATGAATTAATGGCAGTCAATCGATTTGCACAACATTATCGAAGCATGGGTGAAATATTGGAGGAACAGCGGCAGCAAGCTATTGCAAACAATCAGCCTTTTCCGACATTCAAAATGATTATTACAGGTCGCCCACAACAAGATCGCAGATACGATAATCCTACTGCCAGAGAAATTGCAGCTATGTACACAGTACAGAATGGAGGTGCACCGAATCCTGATGATAGAGAATTGCAGATTCAAACAAGACGCGGAGATCTTATGAAGATATACGCAACAAATTCTATTGCCGATCCTCTCACGTATCCATTGATTTTCTTTCATGGTGACAGAGGTTACAGTTTGGACCTTCAACGATTGCCGACAGCACACATAGCGGGTGAACACCACAACAATCGTAACCGTCGTACCAGACTAACCCTCGCTGAATACTATTTATACAGAATCCAGGTCAGGGATGCATTCTCAGCCATCCACATTGCATCACTTCTATTTCAACAGTATCTGGTAGATGCATATACGAAGATAGAAGGCAATAAACTGCACTGGATTATGAATAATCAACGTCAGCTTCGTGTTGACACATATCGTGGCCTGATGGATCATCTCCACAGAAGAGCTGAAATCGAAAACCAGATAGCCAGGGCTAACAATCCGAATCAGCCCATACACATCGATGTTGGCCGTGTTATCATTCTACCGTCATCCTTTCCAGGCAGCCAAAGAAACATGTATCAACATTTTCAAGACGCAATGACAATCGTGAGAAAGTATGGCAAGCCAGACATCTTCCTCACAATGACTGCCAATCCTAAATGGAAGGAGATTGAAGAAAATATTCATCCGTATCAGACGGCCAATGATCGACCGGACATTGTCACACGAGTATTTCAACTGAAACTCAAAGAACTACTCGAAGACATACTACACAACAACATTCTTGGACATGTCACTGCACATGTGTATGTCATAGAATTTCAGAAGAGAGGATTGCCACACGCACACATGATCCTGTTTCTTTCACAAGCTGATAAACCACGAACACCACAACAGGTAATATTTGCAAATACTAATAATTCTTTCTCTCATTTTTAAATTTCTATCCAATGCACAATACAACTGTTCTGTACGTCATTTCTATTATAAAATCGTTAATTATTGCATTCGTTATCAGGTGGATCAACTCATATCAGCAGAGATTCCAGACCCTGAAGATGCAAAATACCACAAGTTGGTCCTAAAGGACATGACACACGGACCCTGTGGAAATTTAAATCCTCAGTGCGTGTGCATGGAAAACAACAAATGCAAAAAGCACTTTCCAAAAGAACAAGTTGCTGAAACTCAAATTAATGTCAACGGCTATCCTCTCTACAGACGACGCTGTCTCCATCCAGTCAATGTACATGATCGCCTTCACAACTCAGACAGTTGTTTGCATCATTGCTACTCTTTCAAACACCATCAGACATCAGAACACTCTTCAACGCCTTCAAAGAAGCAATGAGTGAAGACTTTGTCAGACGTGATCAACTCAACAATCCAGACATAACCTTCC